>LTAE01010934.1:0-12922 GCA_001647135.1 Pontederia paniculata
ATGTAGAATTCACAAGCATGTTTAATTCATTTCTGAACACATAACTCATACACATATCATTCAGAGCAAAGAGATATCAATGTACACTTCATTTCTGAAATACAAACATTACACAAGACATTCAGGACAAAGAAATATTCATTACAAACATTCAGATTTGGATACAACAGTGTTTTCAATACAAAATTTTTATCTATCTAATCTTCCTGGTCCTTAGAACTTGTTGTTGGCCCTGCTATATCCTTAGTAATCCTAGTTGTTTCATTTAGTATTTTGTTCACAACTTCTTCCATCAGGATGTTGATACTTTCATCTGGCTCACCCACCAAGTCTTGGAGCTCATTCTCTAATTCTTCTCTCAAGATTGCTGCTTCAACTAATACTTCAATATTTGTTTGACCAGCTTCATCAACTTCATCAACTTGTGCAGATGTCCTCTCTTGATCAGCTGCTGCCGAATGTTGAAGGTCAATGTCTTGCTCAATAGCTTCTTCAACTTCAGCAGCAGCTCGTTGTTCTGTGTTAGCAATCTCAGGAACATCCCTGTATTCCTCCTCCTGAACCTCTTCTGGAATGGGTTCAGGTTGTTCACTCCTCTGACTAGTTTCTACCCCTTTGTAATTATCAAAAAAAGGGTGTCCATCAAGAGGATGTGCAACAGACTCTTATCCAGTAGCTCTCATGAAATCATCCATAACTTCCCACTGTCGTCGAGCTTGACTATGATGAGCTTGAAGATCTTTATTGACTTCAGCATTGTCGAACTGCTCGTCTGCAACTTTCTTTGTCAGCTCGAGAGATTGACCCAGTTGGCTGATCATTGTGCTATGTGTTGACATGAAATCCACTTTGGTGCACATTAGGGTCTAGTCCTCTCTACTTGGAGGCCATGCAGCTGAGAAGGAAGAAATGCTAGATGTAGTGGGAAAAGCTCTAGGTGATTGAATCTGTTGAGGTAGAGGAGTTGTAGCTGTGGAAGGTTCTTGATGCTCGGAATTGAAAGGAAGTTTAGTGGATTGCGAAGTGTCTTTAATGAGCCCTTTTCTGGTCAAAGTTACTAAGGAGATTTTGTCACTTTTGGTGGGGAGAAGGGTTTCTTCATTTTTAGGAAATCTAAACTTAGGAGTTTTGCGAGCTATGAGGGTGATGAGGTTTCCATAACCTAACACCCTTGGTCCACTTAGAGTGTACATTCTCCTTTGTTTTAATCAGCTGATAGATGAGAAGATTTCCTAGGAGATTTTGGGGGTTTCATGATCAACAAGGCTTGCTAATATGGCTAAGTCAAGGAGATTCACTCTTGTGTAATGACCTGCCCTAGGAAGAATTATGTGGGTGATAATGTGATGAACAACTTTCATCACAGGAGATAGACACTTATGGAAAGTCCCTTGAACAAACATGTCTACTTGCCCTCCACTCACAATCAGTGCAGCTTGGTTTTGGGTATATTGGTATGGGGCCAGTGCATTGGAGCAAGTTTGATGTGAGAGAAATTTGGAGTGCCAAGAATGTTATTCAGTTTGGACTCGGTTATTGAGAGGTATTTGCCATGAAGATTTGATTTCGTCAAATGTGTCATTGTAAGTCAGATTGACATTTATTATCATTCACATAACAATGCCCATATGTATACATATACAGATGCATAGGCATTTTGGAGTCATCCTCAGAGTGTTCATATCACTCACCATAAACAGGGAAGTCAGATCGTGCAGTCGTCTCTTTCAACTTCAACGATGCATCCACGTAATCGACTCAATGTCACTACAATCACACCCATAAATGGTTGAAATATCAGCACTCGAGTTAGTTCTAAGGCCTCTCAATATGAGGATCGCACGGATGACCAGTCAGATGTGTGCAGCCCCGCTACGAACCATCCGGAGTGAATCTATGGATCTGCAATGATGAGTATCGACATGATGCAAGGTGAAATCAGTTCAAAACCCCATTGAAATCAAATTGTGAAATGACTCAAATGAAGATTTAACTCACTGGGGAAGAATCAATCGTGAATCGTCTCCGGTGTCACCAGAGTTCTCTCTCTCGCATCAGCGTCATCACTCGCTCGCCGCTGTATAGACGCACCAAGAACACAATCACTCATAGCATCATGTTTGCGCCAGCGAGATGAGTTAAGTCGTACCGCCGATGATTGCATCAGAGCAAAAATCATTGACAACGAGCGGATCATGGCGATAGATGGCAGAGCGGGCGATCGAGTGAGGGGAGGAGTCTACTGTTGCAAATCAGATGAAGGAGAAAGAAGAAGAGGCCAACTGATATATATATATATATATTGAGTGAGGAACATATGTCGCAAATATGATGGTCAATCAAAATTTTTTTATCTACAGATATCTGCCTCGTGAAAAGATAAGTTTACCCTTGTTAAATATAAGAATTTATAATGGTATCGTAGGTTGTTTGGGCTTATTTTATGCTGGGTTACAGTTATAGCTCATGTTTTACGCGTGAAGACAAAATATCGCAACCGTTATGAGTATAGTTCAAAAATATTAGGTGTGTCTCATGGGTTTAGTCCAATCATTTATGCATGCATATTCCAACATATTTTTAGGCATATATTTAGATTTATTTTGGTTTATTTTGTCATAAGCATGCATCCATTTTATCGTGTACTTGCTTCTATTTGTTTGAATCATGATTCTACCCAAGGTTGATATTTATTTGTAGTAATCACTTGGATGGAGCAAGGAAGGGACTAAGAGAGCCTACACAACGAAAGGAATCAAATCTATGCTCAAAAGATCATAATATTTGAATTTCACGGGCCGTTACACACCATCACGACCTTGACAAAGCCCAATTCTGCATATTAGAATGTAACGGGTCATGGTATCCTATCACGAGTTGTTACAATGCTTTTCACAGGTCATAATGGAGTTTCACGACCTCTACAGGGATGAAAAATTATTTTATGATGTCACGGGCCGTTATATGATGTTACGGGCCATAAGTGACAAGAAATATAGTTTTGAGGCTCAAATACCCCGAGTTACGGGCAGTTACAGTTCATCACGGGCTGTGATATGTAATTTCACAGGTCATAACATTCCATCAAGGGCCGTGACAACCTCTGTTAAAGCCCGTTAAATCTATTATAACCCATAACATCACACGAAGTTTCGTCCGCTCTCACTCAAACTCGAATCTTTTGGAGAAATTTTGATGGGAAAAGGATTCTAAACCTATCCAAATTCTTTCGAATCAAAAGAAAACATTATTATTAAGATTTTAAGGAGTTTTAAAGTATTAAATCACAACAACAAAGTCAATTATGAATTTATGTGGAGATTTCCTTATCTTTAGATGGAAAGGTTTCCAAACTTTCTCAAACTCTATGGAAACCCTAGAAACCCTTTGGAGGCTATAAATAAATATGTTGAGAGCTAAAATTCAGAGGCTAAGAGAGGAAAGGATGTGCAAACATATTCTAGGAGCCTGCAACCTGAGCTTACAAGCAAAGAACGTAGAGAAACTTGAAGGGCTGTTGAGAATATTTCTGCGTGGTACACTCATTAAGAACATGCAGGAGTTCATCATCAAATCTAGAAGAGTACTCTATGTTCTAATTTAATGTTGGGATGATATTTTCTGTAACTTTTTTGACAATCTTTCTTGTTTGTAATAGTTTTGGTTGCTAGGGAAAACTGTTGGACCCTTTTCTATTATTGATTATAGTTTATTTGATTCTTATGAACATAATTGCTTGTCTTCATGTTCTATCTTGCTGATCTGTTAAAGATTGTTAGATTTGTGGTTTGTTGAATTATCCCATTAAGAGTGAATCAATAGTTTAGGAATACATCTCCTTGCATCCTAATCAGAGTTGATTTAGAATAGATCCGTTAAGTAGTACTTTTAGCTCTACAGAGGTTAAGGATAGTTAATTTACCCGTTAAGGGAGATTGTATATTAGGTGTTCCTAATCCATCCGAGAGCCAAATCTTTTTACTATTTCTAAAATCAATTACTGCAAAAGGTGAAATCAAGTTTGTTCCTTATCTTATATCTCATCCTAAGGTCCTAGGCATCATTAGTTAGATTAGTTTATCTTTTATCTTGCTGTTATTTCATTCTTTCATCATTCATTGTTATCTCCTATTAGCCCCTGAAATTAAATAGTTAGTTAAACTAATTCCTCGTGGGATCGACAACTCTTACTCTTAACACTTTATTACTTAATCGACTAGTGCACTTGCTAGCAATATTTGTCTACAAGCATCAAGTTTTTTGGCGTAGTTTTCTAGAACAAAAATAACGCACCAAATTTTTTACGGCATTGCGAGGAATTATTCTTTAACTACTATTCGAGTTTCAAGCTACTTTGAGATTCTATTTTCTGTTACCTTCACTTTTCTTTTTTAGGTGATAAATTTCTATACACAACTTGATCATCAACGCGCACATCATTACACCCTGAATGGCAAAGAAGAAAGAACATATCAATCAACAAATTGAGAAGAATGAAATTGGCAAGCAAGACAGAATCCACACAGAGGCAACATCTACTCAACACAACAAGAAGAAGCCTCAACAAGTTCAAACTGAAGATCTATCTAGAGACTTAATTGCCATACTCACAAACATGATGAACCCACTATTGAAGAAAGTCTCCATACAATAAGACCAAATTCAAATTTGGAGAGGCAAATTTCGAATCTAAGGCAACAAAATAGAAAAACAGAGGACATCATCACACCAATCAAAGACAAAAATGGAAGAGATGATTGGTCAATTCATCAAAAAACTGAAAATAGGCTCACAATGCAAGACCAACTCATCCAAAACTTGGAGTTAGAGCAAACACAATTGAAGAACAAAATCGAAAATGATGAAGTTATTCAACAACTTGAGAGTCAACTCAAATTCGATGATCTAGAAGCACAACTACATGCATTAGAGAATCAAGTTGCACAATTGATCTCTCAAAATTCTAAATCTGAGAAGGATGTCGAGGAGGACCCAACAATCATCATATGCCCATGCCACTATTCATACAAATAGAGATGGTGGCCTAAACGAAATTTTTTAAGGAGGACATGGACTACTGAATGGTGTGTCAAGGAGACAAACAAATACACAATTGAAGATGGGAAAGTGAGAATGAGGAGCTCGCCTTTGGATTCTTCTACTACTATAACATCATTGTCTCTAACACAGACACAAATTTTGACATAATCGATTCAGGCAAGACCACCAGCATTAGATCCACCACTTTCGCCAAACGACATCAATGCAACATTAGATCAAGGAAATGCAAACTTCTCGTCCAACAACATCAATGCAATGGAAACCAAGAAGCCTATCAGTTATTCAAGATCATCAGCAGCACAAATTACAACTTAACCTTAAGAAACTAATGTACGTGAAGAACTGACAACTAAAAACAATGACCAAATTCCATAAATAATTGGTGGCATCCTCAAGTGTGTTTGTTGAGCTTCATCGTGATGAGCGTCAACAATCACATCAAATACTCTTGGTGAGATTGTTCCATCTTATCTACCATGATTGATTGATTCACTCTGCATGAACCCCAACTCACTGTGATCCTCAGCATACACTAAAACACAATCAAGCTAACAACTTCAAATTAGAACTATTCTGCCTCAAACTTTTTCCTTTAGTTAGATTTTCTTTATTTTCTTTTAGTTAGGATTGGGTCATACTAGAGTCCTAGCAGATTACTAAATGTGTTTTGTTAAATACACTTTTAAGTCATAAGTGACATAATTGAATAGCTCATATGAGTTATGATTTTCTAACAATTTATGACATATCTTTCATTAAAAAATTATAATATATGTCCAACAGATATGTTTTACATATAAACATGTACATTTAATGTGCTCCTTTAATAACTAAGCACTTAATGTCCGTGACATGTTATTTCGACTTTTAAATTTATACACTAAGCTATAATGAACGACATAATTCGTAATCAAATATGATGTCGCCTCAAAATAAAACATGACTCTTTGTACAAGATAGTTCATAAAAACTTATTTCCTTGCCATATCATTTGTTTCTAAAAAAATCACTTTTCCTATTAGATGTCACAAGTAATGAGCAAAGTTTTTTTTAATCCATGAAATTTTGTTTCACTTCATGTGATTGTCAACATATCACTAAAGTAAAAAAATTATCAATATAAAAAATATAATCATTCTCCCACTAACTTTTTGATATATAAAGTGATAAACAATATAGAAAACAAATTAACAAATCACAGTTAAAATAGAAAAAATACAAGTGTAAAATTTCAGTTATAAAATCATGCAACATGTAACATAAATAGGCACATAAAAAACTCTATATGCATAAGATATGTTTACCAATGCAATTAATATAAAAAAATATGACTTTTTGTTTCATTAAAATCTACCTATGGATAAAGATTTTAACACGTTATCAAAATATATAACTGAATTTATGTTATGAGCAAATATTTTATTATGAACAAATATTTTATTATGCAACTAATTCGTATTTCAACTTTTATGATAGAAGAAATAAATTTCTTAATACTCGTGAACAAATCAAAGAATAAATGATAATATTAAAATAAACAATAGTACTCTTCTACCATAATTAAATATAAAAGTACAATTAACATTTCTAGGATGTAAAGTTAATGTATCTTTTATGTTTAACTAAAATTTGCTATCATATATTAAATCTGATTTACATAGTTATAAAATCATATGTGTACAATCATATAACTAAAGATGATATTGCAACTCTTTATGTAATCAAATATACTACTCACATAACATCATAAAAAAATATACAAAGACATACAAAAATATGAGTGCTTATGAATGTGTTAATATATGTTCCTTTTTAGAAACATATATAATTTGGATCATGAAACATAAAATACTAAATTAAATCTCATTCCTCTTTCGATTTAAACTCCTTTTGTTGTAGTAAAATCGCATAAAGCCTAACAACTTGGCACCTTGACACAAGAATTGTGATCAACCACATTGTTGTTACTAAACAAACAAAGTGGAGTTTGGCAATGAAAAGAGTTGTTGGATTCTCTACTATGATTTTATTTAGGCTGTGCGACTTCAGATAATGCCATGTCAATTGGAAACCACTAGAGATCCTTTTAAACCACTATCAATTTCCCAAGTTATAATTTTCCATTAGTAAATTTTATCATATATTAGTTACTGATAATTTGACCAATATTTAACCTTTTTTTACATTTCGATATTGATTTGTAAAGTGATATAAACTAAAAATTAGAAAATATATAGCATTAACATTGACCTGACCTAGTGGCAGAAATTTTACACAGTAAAGTTTCTTTTATGCTACCATATTTGTAACGCCGCTAGAAGCAAACCCGCCACCACGACAGAGTCCCACCTGGAGACGCTATGACTTTGCTACTTTGACTTGACAAATTAATACGGAAATCAAAACTTAAACTATATCAAGACCTTGTCATGTGCAAGCCACCTCATCACGGCCATCATCAAGCTACTGCTATGCCATCACCATCTATTTAAACCTATTTACCTACAAAACTGAATTCATAAGTTAGAAAACTCTCTATGATGTCGAGTATGTAAAGATCATATATAAAACTCTAAATATGTAAAAGAATAAAATTAATAATTAAAACTATCAATTTAAGTTAGACCAATAGGATAATTTATTACCTCAATAACCTCGAGTTTCACCTTGACCTTTTACATTATCTTCCAATATCATTATCCATTGATGGCAGGAATATCAATTGCATCACATCTTGTGATGCCCATATTTTTCTTGTTCAATATATTCAAGCCACCGTAAATCTTTGGACCATATTGTTCTTCTATTTATCTTGCCTTAAAATGAAACAAGCATTACAATCAATAGTGAGTCTTATCAATGCATTGAAGAGTTTAATAGGGCCATGATGCCAATATGGCTAGCTAGGTCATGGGGTCTCTTTTTGACCCAAATAGATCTCCATAAATAATAGTCCCCAAAGGAACTCAATTACCTCACGTTTGAGGTCCATGTTAACAATAGGGATAAATACATCAAATCATCAGGGGGTCATCTTCTTCATATCCCAGTTCAATCACAATCATTAATCAAATTTTAACTCTACCATAGGTTGAGCTAGGTTACTATTTAAGGACAACTAAACTTACACCGTTCATCATTATCTCCAATCAATCAGTTCAATAAATCATATGCAAACAAAGGAATAATTAAAATAAATTGGGTGTTTCTGTGAGAGAACACAACCTGCATCATTGAACGACACAATATGTTTGCTTAGTTAAGTTAGAACGCAGACGATGTTGTCTGAATGCGGTCTGAGTTTCCAGGCGATGTGGTCCACATCGTATTAAGTTGACTATGATTGGAGGTAGTTCAAGATACACGGGCCACGTCAAAAGGTGACACAGTCCTATTTAGGTTTAGGGTTCCTTTGTCATTTTACCGTGGGAGACACGGGTCGTGCCTCCGAGCAACACGACCTTTTTTAAGGTTAGGGTTTTCATTCTTTGTTTACTATTGGAGGACATGACCTTTGTTAGGAATCGATGCAGTCCGTGTCCTGACATTATTCCTGCTTGATCGAAGAGTGAGCCCTGCATCAAGGTGACATGATCCGTCTCCTAATCCCCGCGTCGTCGGCTTGCCGAACGCGGGCCATGTTAGAAAGAGACACAATCGTGTTCGATGATCCAATTATGATTTAATTTAAACATGATTCTATGTCTAGGCTATCCTGAGAGAGGAAAATTTGCATGTTATTCAAAATGATCATAAATCTAGGGAGAGGGATGAGAATTCTAACCTAACCTTATATTATCATTCTGTTGCATACAGAGAGCCCTCTTATTGATACTAATTACATACCTAATTGTCATTAACCTATCCACTTTGTGCCTTGTTCATCATTCCTCATTCCATCCTTCATTGTGTCTTTCTCCTCTTCTAGTCCTCCAAGAGAGAGAGAGAGAGAGAGAGAGAGAGAGAGAGAGAGAGTGTGTGTGTGAGAGAGATGGTTTCGTGATAGCTGGCTTATGAGAGAATAATCATCTCTCTCTACTCTATTTGATAGGGGTTCTCAAGGCATAATCTAAGTCCAACTTGTTGAAAATATGAATTGATGTCATACTTATATTCTTTTGATGATGAAAACCTTATGAAAACATTGGAAAAGATATGTGCACCTGTTAGAACGGGACAAGTGTGTGAAAGTTTTAAAGTCAAATTATATGCACTGAAGTTCAAATTAATATTTGTCTATGTTTCCTTTAGATCTAGGTTGAGAGAAGATATTAACTGGAGATAATTCTGTTAACTTTCTGTACATTCAAAAATCATCTCATTTCGATAACTATACAAAAAGTTATATAAAAAATGCTGAAGGTCTATAAGTTTAAGGTAAAATTATATGCACTAAACTTTACATTAATATTTGACCTTCTTTCCATCTGATTTAGATTGAGAAATATGAAATGTAGATAACTTTCTCAGCTTTCCAAAGAATCAAAAATCGCATCAATCGGATATCGGTGCAAAGAGTTATGATCAAAAGAGTGCAAGTCTGTCAAGCTAACTCAAGAGAAGCGGTCGAACGATACAGAGGAGCGGTCGACCAGTGCAACTCCAACGGCTATATTTTGGCAGAACGGTCGACCGGTGGCGAGCTGAAAAGTTCCAAAAGCTAGTTTTCTTGTGTCAATCAAAGGGAAAAAACATGCAACGACTATATTGAAGATAAGAGACTATAAAAGAGCATTTGGAGGTGAAAAACAAGTAAAGCTTCAAGGGAAACATTAGCATTTAAGGGTGATCAAAGTCTTGAAGCTTTAGGAGTCCAAATTATTGAATCTTCTCTTTTCTCTCCTATTCTTGAGTGTGCAATTGTAAAAGAGAGATTGTAAGAGAGCATATTAATTGTATTCTTGTGAGAGACTTAGCTCCATGGTTAGAGAGGTTCACATAACCTCTTGAGTGAAGAAAAGTGTGAGATTGTGAGCTTCCTTGGAAGAGAGGTGTGCATTACCTCGCGAAGCGGAGAAAAAATGATGTGGTGTAAAAGGTTTCCTTCCCTATTAAAAAGAAGGTACTAGTGGATCTCCGATGGTCTCGAGGTTGAGAAGTCAGAGCGAGGATGTAGGCCAAGTTGGGGCCGAACCTCGTCAATAATTCTTTTGTCTTTAGTTTGCATTTCTCTCCTACTTGTTTTACTTATTATCTTGTATCCTCACTTATATCACTATTGCACTTATTCTTTGAACCGCTTGGATTTGAGCTTTGCGATAAATCGATTTTGAGCTTCCGCGTTTTTGTTGAGAAATTGGTTTAAAATTTTATTACACCAATTCACCCTCTTGGTGCCAAGTGATCCTACAATTGGTATCAGAGCTTGGTCATTCTTGTTTTAAAGATTTAACCATCTTAGAGAATGGCACAAGTTTTTAACGAAGGCCAATCCATTTTTTATCCACCGAGTTTTAATGATTCAATTTTTACTCATTGAAAAATTCGAATGCAAACATATTTATGTTCGCTTGACTTTGATTGTGGGAAATTGTATAAAATGGATTTGAAAAGAAAAAGAAAAATTTAAATGATGTTTCCATTGATTTTTCCTTTTTTCAATATGATGATTTTCAAATTTCTCTTGCCAAACTTCATTTTAAAGTCCGAAATATATTCTATTGTGCTTTTAATGTAGAAAGTCTAAACTTTACTTCTAAATGTTCCACCTCTCACGAAATTTGGCTAAAGTTGTCATCTAGATATGAAGAGAGTGAAAACAAGGCAAATGCTACATCGAATCAAAATGACAACTCTACTCTGAAGGTGAATCTTCTTTGTGCTTAATGGCAAATGATGAGGTTGTCTCAAACTCTTCTTCTTATGAAAATGACGACGACGATGATGATGATGATGATGATGATGATGTGATCTCAATTTTAATTTGCATAAAGAATTTTCTTCTCTAATTCAAAAGCATCTTTTCCTTAAAAATAAAAATAAAATTTTGATGAATAAGTTTCATGCTATGAAAAATGTTTTTTAACTATTGAAGAAAGAAAAAAGATGCATATTTGGAAGAAAATTAAAATATGAGAAAGAAAATTGATACTCTTAATCATATTGATGATTCTTATGAGTGTTTGAAAATTTAAAATTTGAATTTACATAAAATTTTAGAAAAAAAATTATTTTGATTCAAAAATATTTTGATGATCAACCTAGTAATAATAATTCTTTGAAATGCAATGCTAGTGTGCAAAAGCCTTCTTATATAAAGAAAAAGTTGGAATATAAACAAAAACAACAAAATCAATTATTTAGAAAGAAAAAGTATTTTCGACCATCTAATGATTATTCTAAAAAAAATTAGATATGCATATAAGTATTCATTTAAACTAAATGCATCTCATTATGACACTTTGAAATCAAAGCATGATCAAGATCATTTATTAAAATTATTTATTATTTGTCATTATTGTGATTTACATGATCATTATGCATTTGAATGTAAAGTTAGAAAATCTATGAATGTTGACATGAAAATGATGTGGATTCTAAAAGGAACCAAAGCTAATTTTGTTGGACCCAAACAAGTTTGGGTACCAAAGAATAAATGATTGTCTTTTTGTAGGTATGCTTCACTCTCACTCGGAAAGAAAATTATACTTGGACAATTGATGAAAATGATCCAAATATTGATGCTTCCAAGTTACCAAAGAGTGATTGCATAAGTGACATTAGACAATGTCACATGATGTATTATATTATCACACATAAGGATTATAACTTGAATGTCACCTTTACATATTTTGTGTGATCAAATGTGGGTTATAGGACACAACGACTAAAATGCAAATTATATTGTGTCTTATTCAAGCTTGAGTAACATTGTGTGAATATTGCTCCAGTATGCATGTAAGATTTGAAAGTTTAAATGGATATTTGTGCATATATCTTGTAGTAATCCAAAAATGTATTAATTTTCTATATGTGAAACGAAAACATTAACATGTTTATCTAATATACCATTTGTATTTATATATTGATGATAATAATTTTGCTCAAATTCGAATAAGTTTGTGATTTTTGGGTCTTAATATGAAGATATGATTTTGATCGATGCTATTTTATTTTGATCACAATTTATTTTCTTGAAAATTCAATGGCACACCATTATTGAAAATGACTTTATGAACCTATTTGAGAATACTTTATATTTAAAAATTATGTGATGTGTTTTCCTCCCATGTGTTTTTAACTATATTGAAAATTCATTCATATGTGATGCATGGATTTATAAGAAGCAAAGTTTGACCAAGAAGACAATTTACAAATTAATATATGCATTTCCAACTTAGCTTACTTTGTAAAATTATTTTGGTGAAATATTTTTACATGATTATAACCTTTGAAATTTATAGAATTCATGTCATGCAAAGAAATATTATTCTCCATCATTCATAATTTTAAAAAGTTATTCATGAAAGATCTAAATGTGAAAATGCTATGCATTATTATAATCGATTCTCTTAAAAATGGATAAAAGAAAAGAAAAGAAATTAGGAGAAAAGTGTTGAATCTAGGATCCTGAGAGTGTTTTGAATGATCACAAATTTGTAAGTGAACTCAGCCTGTACTGATGAACTTGTTGAGCTGATTTCTGTAACAGGATATATTCAAGTTCAGAATAGTGGTCGACCTGAGCTGAAGGAATGGACGATCTGTGCACACGTAACATATATCAGAAGAACTACATGTGTGCAGCGGTCGTCCTAAGTATATGAAGCAGTCGACCAACCTAGAGGGATAATACATGTGAAGAGGAGCAGAAGCATAAACGGTCTACTAAAGATGTTAAGAGGCCGACCGATAATGGAGG
>LTAE01010935.1:5784-16026 GCA_001647135.1 Pontederia paniculata
ATATATATATAAGGTCTATGAAAATAAGTCCTTTTATATATTTCCTGAACGTCTTGCTTTCCTCCAAGGCTCCAAGCTCACATTTTACCATTCATCACATGGGATGCCATCTCACTGGAGATGCGGGGACAGAGTTCACACATGTGTCAACACAACGATCCTCCATGTGATTAACCGCTTATTTTTATTTTTAGAATTTTGATTACTCTAATTTGAAAAATAGAGTACGATCGTGCAATTAAGACACAATAAGAGTAATATGTGTAGTTCTTTTCGGTGAAATAAAATGTGTAGCTTTTGACACGTCGTTGATGAAAGCACATGGACCTCACCATATATATATATATATATATATATATATATATATATATGCTAATAGACACCTGCCTACTACATTTCTGTCCTCGAGATATCCCACATATATGACATTTCACCAACTAAAGTTGTCTTGTTGTAACTCGAAGTTCAGTTTATATTTCTATTTTCCCTTTATGCAATTCAGGTGAAATATTTGTGCACTCATTTGAATACTGTCAAACTGATAAGCGCATTCCCTTCTGTAGATGTTTTATAAATTTTGATATGTTAACTTCTTTTTCTTTATCTTAGGTTAACCAGTGATATTCTATTTTCCTTCTGCCTAATAACTCCATCAACTATGCTCTTGCAAAATCAACAAATAAAGGAAACATATATTCGGCAATCACGTCCTTTTAGAAGGTTTTGATTTCTGGACCAAATATAGTAATATATATGTTATGAAGCCCATGAGGCCATCAACCTCTACCATAACAAAGGGCATGGGCCACATTACAAAAGATTTGGTTTTCTTGTTCTTAACAAGATGTATGATCTTAACAAGAATACGTCCTTTTTGAACTCATGGAAAACAGCAAATTAATTAAGAATTTGACTTCTGTGTACCTATTAAAATGGGATAAACTGTATCTTTTATCTTTTGAACTATTAAATTTAAGATCTATAGTAAAGAAAATTAGAGAATATAAATTTTGAATTTATTATTTATTTTTAATCGCATAGATCCAACAATTCAAATATAGGAAATACGATGTACCCTAATTAATTAGGGTGCACGTTCATTAAATCCATTAACTAAGAAATATCATGATGCCAATTAAGGACATTCATTTTATAGATTATTATCTTCAATCTTTGAATAAAATCGAACATTGTATACTCAAAGAGAAATATGTTTAGTTGATATGCAAACTGAGCTATGATGTATTTATACACTACAAGAAAACTAATCTTTAGCGAAAGGAAAAGTTGTCGTTAAAAAATAAAATCTGATCGTTAAAGCTTATTAAGGACCATGTATTCCGCTCGTCACCCATGGCTATAGGCTCTTCTAATTGTAAATAAATACCAAAATCATGACCATTTAAATAATTTAACTACCATAGTTTCGGTCGTCAAGGACTATTTATGGCCATAAGATGTGGTTGTTGATGAATCTTTAATTGCTAAAATTCAGGCCAATAAATATTTGTTAATAACCAGAAATTGTGATCGTTAAAAACTTTTTTATAACGACAAAACGTAGATGTTTTAAAAGCTTTTTTGTATCCTCAAGAATTTACATTTGAGGGATTCATATTAAATGTTATATACCCTTGGCTGAATCAGTCATGTACTCATGTACTATAACCAAGGACAAGATCCGACTTGGCCAACTAACAAAATATTAGAGTTTGCAAGAGGCTAACACTAACCATATCTTGGAAGAGAGTAATTAATCCGGATTGCTTTTGGAGAGGCTTTAATTTGGATCTCAATGATGGTTCAAATATACAATACATGCCTCATGAATCATAAATTTGGAGACTATATGATTTAGAAATTGATCTAGCCTCCTTTATAACATAAAAAAGCTACAAAAGTAGGAAATTTCTCAAAGATATCGACCTTATTATATATATTTATACATACTTTAGTTGCTGAACAGTGGGAAAGCTTGCTTCATCAATTAATTTATTAATTGGAGTCTATATATATATATATATATATATATGTATATATATATATATATATATATATATAAACTCCTTGTGCATCCCTACTATTAATAATTGATTAAAGGAGTTGACCCTTGATATTATAGAGTTACACTTGCAGGATAATTAATGTAATAGATAAATCAGCTAGTTAATCAAATGTACTGGACCATCTGACATGCATAATAATACGCATTCATGCTCCAACAGTTGTATTATTTTTTCTTTTTCTTTTTGTCTTCTCTTGGAATCTTGATTCCCTCCTATTTGTTTGATGTTTTCCTCCCACATGAAAGGGGCAAGTAAGTTGTCAGAAGCAATTTTAAGTAGATGTATTCTTCTCTTTGGCAATAATGTGTGTGCAGTATTCTATACATATAATACTTACGTAACATGGTAATAGTCAAATCCTCATGGCACATCTATGAATTCGTGCATTCACTGTACTTTTAACTTGTATTACACACATTAATTGTTTAACGTGCAAATCAATCAGAAGTCTTTGATTTGAATAGGAGTCTTTGGTCTGCTCACACAAGATGTTGAAAAGCCTATCCAAGATCAAGATTAGTACAGAATATATGAGGACCACAATATATGACAGTGAAACATGTTATTAATTAATGTGTGTACATTGTTTAATTGGAGAAAAAGTTACATAGCCATGTTTTTAATGCATGCTTTCAACGATCTATATGTGGGTGGGATCTAATTAATTAATGCTGTGGAATCTAACTTTTATTTTTGATGTAATAGTTGTTAGATGAGAGAAGTCAAATAGTCATCTATTTTAGACGAAGGATAGCTTGTGTATTAGTTCCCTTCTTAAATAAAGATTTGTTTCTTACAAAAATATACTTGTAGGTTAATTGCTATTACGAAAATTTTTCGAGATTTTGATTTCTTTTATGGAACAATTGAAAGGTTAATTTTCATCAATATTGATTTGAGTTCAAAGAGATATTTGAACTCTTATCTGTTTAATTATTAGGAGCCATTTGATCCTACTTCTATTGTGTGTTAAAAGGACATCATATCAAAGTTACTACACTAAGCAACCGTTTAAAAAAAAGAAAAAAATAGAATAAGACTATTCTATTTTATTTCATTAAATATTCGTAAAATTTGTAAGAATGGCGTTGTTATTTCAAAAAATAATTATAATTTAATATTTTAGTTTCTAATAATAAGCTATTATATCAAATGAATTATTTATTCTTTCTAAAATAATTAGAATAATAACTCTTATGCATTGAATAAAGTGGATCTTAAATTTTCATGATCAACAAATATAACAATAAGAGCGAGGGAAAGATGAATAACTTATTGATCAATACTATTAAGAATATATTTGAATATTATTGATAGTATATTTAATAATTTAATATAGTATTAGATTAAAATTAAGTGATTCTGAATTTAAATCTCGTTGGGTATTTATTAAACATTAATTTCGGATTATCGATTGGTATCTAAGTTGTCAACCGTATATTTGTGGCACTTCTAATAATTTAACAAGTAGCCTTCTC
The DNA here is from genome assembly GCA_001647135.1 of Pontederia paniculata. Classification (NCBI taxonomy): domain Eukaryota; kingdom Viridiplantae; phylum Streptophyta; class Magnoliopsida; order Commelinales; family Pontederiaceae; genus Pontederia; species Pontederia paniculata. Next base: position 9,329 of record LTAE01010935.1, read on the forward strand.
CACATGTAGTTATACGAAAAGGAAATCCGATGTTGGCCAAACATGAATAATTGAGAAGAAATATCCAAACGAAAGAAACGTCCCGACTTGAGAAGTTGCGTCCATAAAAATGACTTTTGTGGAGCAAAAGATACCTAACGACTAAATAGTTATTTGAAACTAGATTGATTATTAAAAGCATCACTATTATCCAAAATAACTCAATTTAAAATAAAAAAATTGTGTAATACGTATTAACAAAATTGTACAAACTATATAAATAGTGATATTAAACAGTACATACGTTAACATATACTATTTATGATCATTTATAAATTACAAAATATTACTTAATACTTTCATAAATATGAAACTAATAAAATTATAAGGTTCCAAAAAGTTATCCGATAAAAATTAACAAAGACGTTTCTTCTAAAAAAGTTAAAAAAATATTGAATTGATATGAATAATATTTATATTTAAAAAAATCATTATTCGACCCCCGGCCCTAATTACACTGAAAATAAGTTGATCTTAGATGTGATCGCTGGAGCCACAAAAAAAAGAGTGGATGATGGAAAAGTTCAAAATAGCTGTAATTCGTACAGGAAGTTGTCCTTACACATTATGGTTATGGTTGGAAGTAGGAGATGCAAAGTGCAACATCCAAATGTGCAGGGAATCTTTCTCTTCATCTAAAAGTGGAGCCAATATATCTAATAAAGAAAACGAAAAGAGTACATTTTCAATCATGCGGTTATCGAGCAATCCCTCCGAAAATCACAAGTCGAGAATTTTGATTTCAACTATTGTTGGATTTCTCATGTTTTTATGTTTATTATTTTTTGTTTGAGTTTAATGAATTGTGTAAACTAGTTTTTTAACTTGTGCCTATCAAATATCTAGCGATTGAAATTAGATTTAATATAAGTACTTAACTTTTGAATAAAAGCTAATTTTAATTTTGATATGAAAAAATAATTACTTGCAGATATAAAATCAAAAAGTGCACGCTCACTGAACTTTTCCAATGCATTATGTCTGTGCATGAATTCAATTTGTGATTGAAAAATAAATAGCAGAATAAATTATTGATAATATTTTGAATTTCAACTTATAATATAGAGTCTCGAAAGATAAAGATGATCGTGCCACATATACCCGGGGGGTCTCGTCTTTCCCCACAACTTTTCGATATATAAAGTATATATATAGGAGAGTTCCAGGAGTAGCCAGCTTCTATTTGATCACGAGAGGCTCCTGGCACCACCGGGCGCAGTAACGCTCCATGATTTGGCCCTGCGCTGATTCAGAGGAGCTTCTTCTTTAGTCTAGGATGATGAGTGATGCTCTGCCGTCCGAAGTCCGTCAATTAGAGATCAGAAGATTCAGTCGTTCCGTTGATCACGTCCATTAAGCCCGGAAGGCGACTAGCTTCTATTCTACCGCTTCAATTGATGGCTAAAGCTACCTTGAAACAATCAATGAATGAATGATTCATAACCTCCATGGGTTCGAGGACCCGTTGGTCAAAGGAAAGGGGAGGTCCAGTAGGAAATATTACGCCCTCTATTGATGTTAACCTCCCACCAGCCCCCCGCCGTCTCAGGAGGGCTTAAGTCTTGCCTGACTTCCTTACGTATATACTATTAGTTATAGTCAATAAATAAAATAAATACTAACAAATTATCATAATTATTTAATTGACATAGTTGATAAGTGGTTTTGGCTAATATTTAAAGGTTTAGAGTTCAAATCTTGGTCCCTCCCATTTCTTTTATAATTTATTGTTATATATTCTCCCCCTCCCTTCCCCCACCCCAACTTTTTGGTACTCTATCTTTCTTTCCTGGGTCCGTCCCATGTGCATGAGAAATTTCAATAAGTTCGAAAGGGGCTAAAGGGATCTCCTACCAAATGATGTGACAAAAAATTTAAGGTATATTTTAGATTAGTTTCAGAGGAGTAAATTATGAGATAGATGTTGGATATATATATATATATATATATATATATATCTTGTATGTGACATACATAACTAAGTGCCACGAGGAGCTAAGCGGAAAATTATGATTTATGACTACATGATAACAGAGGAAAACTAGAGAGAAAAATTATAACATGAGAGAATAGATTGGATAATTGAAGAGAATATGATAATACGAGAGGAGAAGGATAGAAGAAAAGAAACAAATAATGGAGAGAGAAAAATAATAGTAATAGAAAAGAATAATTATAGAGCTAAGTTAGACCTTGTTTTATACAGTTAATACGGCAATGTCCCAACGTAAATTTATAGTTTTTTATAATTTAAAACTATATACCTTTAGAATTTATACGGGTTATCTTTAAAACTTAAAACTTAAAGCGGACAATAGTTATGCTTGTAGTGTCTCCAAAAGCATATCTTGTCACTTAAAAAAATATCTTCTCAAAATATTATCAACCTACATCTTTGACTTTACTTATAATCAATTATTTGGTCAACATCATGAACACATCATGTGAAAGTCAATACTTTAAAATAAAATTTTTATTTAGTAAACTAGCTAAATAAAATATTTTATTATATGATCCGATAAAGAAAAGACACAACTAATAAAAGTTCATCAAGTTCTAATGTAAAATAAATTTAACTTAATCTAAATTAATCATATGCAAGTCATCACATCAGAACATTTGTGTCATATGTGCTAACACATATTCATCGCCTTAGTCACATGCAGGATCAAAAGTAAGGGAGACAATTATATCATAATAGATAAGGTCTAATATGTAATGATTATAGACAATATATAAAATCATATGTGAAGACAAAAAGAAAACTAACTTCATAATTAATAAATTTATCTTACTTTACCTTCTTATCTTTATTTCTTTTCTTAGTACTATTCCATTGCATCAATTGCACTATGATGACATAATGCCCTTTTATTTCATGTTCAATATTTCCATGCCCAACTCATTTATTATTTTGCATCTTTCTTTTTATTGTCATTGGTCCATCAATGACAAGAACATTAATTGCATAGTCATATCATGATGTTCATCATTCTCAATATTCAATATGTTCAAGTCTCATCAATAATTTACTTGGGATCACTTCATTCTTTTTTATCTATATTGTCTTAAGTTAGTCAATCATTACAATCAAAAGTGAGCCTTTTTGAAATATGGAGATCTTTGATTTTAATCTTGACGTTATTAAGACTAGTTAGGTCATAGAGTCTCTCTCAGACCTATTAAAATTCATGAATAATAGTCTTCGAAGAAACTCTTAACTCCCGAAAGAACTGACATATATATGTTCCCGAAGGAATCCTCAGTCCTAGAAGGAACTATTATCTCCCGAAGGAACTAACAATTATCCCATCAAAGGTCCATTAACTACTCATCAGAGACCAAATCATACCATTAATAGATAAATTTAGTCACATACATTGTTCATTTTCTAAAATTCAATTAAATGTTTTCTCTCTAGGTTATGACTCATATATACAATCATCATTAAATAATCAGTAGGATGAAACAATAATAATCAAATGAATTTCCTATCTATCAATTGTAGGGGAAAATGGTCCGTGTGGAAATTGAATACGATCTATATTCCAGCATTTTAAATATACGATTGGCATTTGACAGAGTTGACCCATGTCAAAGACCACATAATCCGCATCGGGCATCTTTTAGTTCAATCTTGACGCGACCGATTCAGGGTGACATAGCATGCGTCTCATTACTTGATTCAGATTCATATCAGAACCATTCCACTAATATGTTCTGCATGGGATGACGCAACCCATTTCACATATTTATGACAGTGTTTATTCTCATGTGATCCATGTTTGATAAGAACACGGCCCAAGTTTGAAGTGAAATGGCCCATGTCTGACAAAATCAATTCCGATTTGTATAATGTCATCGTTAATGCGGCTTGTGTCCGGAAGCAAAATGGTCCATGTCAGATTTAGGGTTCGAATTTTTCATTGCATTTTCTCAGTTCAGAGAATGTGGTCCATGTCAAGGTAGCACAACCCGTTTTTAAGGTTAGGTTCCTATGTCAAGGTTATCTTCGATCTAGGAAATACAGTCTAAGTCAAGGCCCCACGCGATCTATTTTTACCGCTCCGATGCTATCTAAGGAACATGACGTACGTCCTGAGCGGCGTGGTCATTCCAGTAATAGAGAACACGAATCGTGTTAGGGAGGATACCATGTTCAGTCTCCAGGTTTTTCATGACGACTATAGTTCTTGTCTTCATCCTAAGGTAAAAAATTGCACCATATAATTAATTCATTTAATTTATTATAACATTGAGTGTCCTAATCTACTTTCAAACTTCATAAAATACTTTTATTCTATCAAACGCATATGAGAAACCCTAAGATTGATCCTCTTAGTTAGATACTTTGATTTTCCTTGGACTATCCTCTTCTTCTTTGACCTTGCTCGTTCTTCTTGCTCCTCCCTCGCTATATGACTTATGCTTCCTCCCTCGATCTCCACTGGTATTCGTCTTCTTCACGTGATGTAACCACGAGCATAAAAACCAAGGAGAGAACAATGCTAAGAGGGGAGATGGATGGGTCTTACATCTAATTCACTAGACAAAGAAGAGAGAATACGAGATATGCTTGTGATGGCTAAGGGGAAAAATAATGACCCAAGGATAAAATAATTCGTGGCCTTGATTTTACATAGAAGAGTCCTATGGCTCCAAATACGTTTAAAATGAAATCATATTTGAAATCCTAATTCAAATACACTAGGACTTTGTCATGCAGGCACAACGTGGTGTCCTAATTAGACACAATCCATTTTTTTCCTTTCATCATGAGTTATCATGGACTGGGTGCAACAAGACTCGTGTCTCTTTTGAACATGGTCTATTTTGCCCTTTTTATTTTCAATCACATTCAATCTCCTCCTCACGGTGCAACACGACCCATATCCAGGCTGGAAATACTCTGTGTTAGGCCTTCCATGTTTTCTAATTTAGTTTAAAGGTTTGGTGTTACATTATAACCTCCATAAATTAAATTAGTCTTCGAATTTAGTGATACATATATCAACCTATTGTTTAGAATCCCATTCTTTATGAGGGGGTGTTTCATCACTTATATTTTGAATAACCTCCTTAAAAATAAACCTCATTTCCAGCCCATAATACCTATAGGTGAGGTTCAAGAAACAAACTTATAGTGTCATAGATATGTCGTTCTTATTCAGCTTTCATGTCGTATACTCTTCCTGGTAAAAGGTTAGGAGGGGCCTCTTGCTCCTCGGACATCTTGATCTCCTTTCTTTAGATCTGGACATTCTCTATTAGAATAAACATGCTTTTCATAGTTAAAACACACACTAGTCTTACGATGACGGTCATTAGAATGGAACTTTTGACAACGTGGGCAGTATTTCCTATCATCTTGTTGTTATTGTTGTCCCTCGAGGTGCATAAGGTTTAGGGCATTCTTCTCAATTGTGATCCCATCCATCAGAAGCCTTGACTCGTCTTTTGTCACCTATCTAGTCATATATCGATCTAGTGGGCGGACTGAAGCCTTCTCCCTTTGGGTCATCAACCATTCATGGTGCTCCCTCTCTAACTCTGATGCGAGTTCAGAGATATCTTTCAAGGTCTTGCAATTTTCACTCATGACCTTGATCCTCAATTAGGATGCAGCCCATTGACAAATCTCTTTGCTCTGGATTTTTTATTTTTATTCAAGATACAACACTTTTTCAATCGTAGGAATTTGATTAAGTACTATCCTATCGGCATACTTTCTTGCTTCAACTACAAAAATTCTTCTTGCTTTTGATTCCTCTGGTACTAGGGTAAATAATGTACTTTGAAAGCCTCCTTAAAGTTCACCCACATAATAGTATCATATTTTGCAAATTTAGTTCACTTAGTGGCTTTCTACCGGTATTTGGCATAGCCAGTGAGATGATTGATGGCGTATTTTTGTCCTTCAGCACACTGCATCATTTTCTCCATCCATTTCTTAGTTTTCCCAAAGTCCTCAATTCCCTAAAACTCAGGAGGTGAAACTTGAGGAACCTCTCAATGGTGTCTCTTCAGTCCTCCCATCGGTGTTCCTTTCGAGCAACCCTCATCAAATTATTTAGGAAGTCATTGGGATCCTAAGTTGATGGTATGGCATATTCCTTAGTGCTATCTTTGTGTTCGTGTAGCGGGCTCTACAATGCTAGCTCACCTAATGTCGGAACATCATGGGGGGATCTACACATGACAAGTGTACCATCATAATTAGAATGAATGTCTCTGTGTACTTAGTTTAACTCTTATCTCATGGTGTGACGACCGTTTATGATGCTTGGACATCCCCTACATATCTATAGGCAACTAAGAAGTGTCCCTCATTAAGCTCTCATACCTTATTGTAACAACCCCAAAAGCACACCCCTGCCACTTGATAGAATGTCCATTTAGAGACGTTATGAACTTACATTTTTAACTTTACTTGTAACCAATTGATCGATCATTATCATGGACACATCATGCAGAAAGTCAATACTTTAAAATAAACTTTATTCAGCAATCTAGGCAAATAAAATACTCTATTACATGATCAGATAAAGAAAACACACAATTGATAAAAGTTCACTAAATTCTAACGCAAAGTAAATTTAACTCAATCTAGACTAATCATGTTTTGGTCACCATATCAAGAATGTTCGCATCACATGTAT
>LTAE01010937.1:0-12339 GCA_001647135.1 Pontederia paniculata
GCATTATTTTAAATCATTCTGTCAATGCATGCATCTATTTTCATCTTCATTTGTTTATATTTGTTCAAGTCCAGAATCTACTCTTGTTTGGTGTAATTTTGTAGGAAATCACATGGATAGGAGGAAGAAACATCGAAATCTATCTCAACCTCAAAGGAGCATCATTTCGAGTCCATCACGGGCCGTGACCACAAGTGACGGGCCGTGATGCATCAGTCGGCAGCAGCGAAGAGCCGTGAATTGGTGCAAGCAAAGCATTTTTCGCATCAATGCTACACCAAAAGATCAAACCAAGGTGACCATCACCGCTGATTACCAGTTAGTCATACCATTCCCTCAACGCTTAATGAAGGCTCGGAAAAATCAACAATTCACCAGGTTCCTTGAAGTTCTCAAAAAGCTTCATGTGAACATTCCTTTTGTAGAGGTGATCCAACAGATGCCAACGTACGCGAAGTTCTTGAAAGATATCCTTTCGAAGAAGAGAAGGATTTATGTTCAAGAGATGGTTGCCCTAGCTGAAGGAGCCAGCGCCGCCATTTTGAATTGACTTTCACCAAAGTTGAAGGAACCCGGGAGTTTCTCCATTCCCTACGAAATTGGATGCTTGAAGGTCAGTCGAGCCTTATGTGATCTAGGAGTCAGCGTCAGTGTGACTCCACTATCTTTCTCTAAGAAGCTGAACTCCTGCGAGATGAAGCCTACAAGCATGATTCTACAATTGGTTGATCGTTCAGTCAAACGTTACAAGGGTATCTTTAAAGATGTGTCGATCCGCATCGGAAAATTATATATCCTCGCTGAATTTGTTGTCATGGACATGGACGAAGACAACATCATGCCACTTATCCTTGATCATCCATTCCTTGCTACAGTCGGGGTAGTAATCGATGTGAAGAATGAAAAATTATCTTTCATTATCGGCGAGGACAAAATCGAGTTCAATCTGAATAAGGTGTTGAAATGTCCTGATTTTGAACAAGACGCTGATTTCTTTGTTGAAGTTGTTCAAGAGGTTGTTGATGAAGTTTCAGCCATAATACATTAGACCGACTCTATGTTGAATTGCTTACTCAACTATGAATAAGATCAATCCCAAGATCCGAACGGTAAAGCCTACTAAAAGATCTTGGATGACAAGGAGGATTCTAAAGAATTTAAAGTTGAAAAGTTGTTATCAATGGTATCACAATCAGCGTTACCAACAGCATTACCACCTGCATCACAATCTGCCAGTAACAACAGAAGACCGCCAAAGGTAAAATTGAAGGTACTTCCTTCTACCTTGAGTTATGAATTCCTAGGCCCTGAGTCTACTTATCCTATCATTGTTAGTTCTGCTTTAAATCCTGATCAAACACGCCGATTGTTAGATGTTCTCAGGTTCCATAAGAAAGCATTGGATACTCCCTGGATGACATCAGGGGTATCAATCATGCTATGTGTATGCACAAATTCCCATGGAGGAAGCCTCGAAACCTTCCATTGAAGGCCAAAGACAGCTAAATCCTAACATGAAAGATGTAGTCAAATCTAAAGTTCTTAACTTGTTAGATGCAGAAGTCATTTATACCATTTTTTATAGTAACAGGGTTAGTGTTGTTCAAGTTGTCCCTAAAAAGGGAGGCATCACTGTGGTGCCTAATGAAAAAGGAGAATTGACCCCCTCCAGAACTGTCATAAGCTGGAGGATGTGTATTGACTTCCGAAGGCTGAACAAAGCTACTCGGAAAGATCACTTCCCATTGCCCTTCATAGATCATATGTTGGAAAGATTAGCCATGCATGATTATTTTTTTTATTTAGATGGCTTTTCTGGATTTTTACAAATTCTCATTCACCCTGATGACTAAGAAAAAACCACGTTCACTTGTCCATATGGTACCTTTGCCTATCGAAGGATGTCATATGGTTGTGCAATGCACTATCACATTTCAACGTGCTATGATGTCTATTTTCTCGGATTTTATTGAAAATATTATGAAGATATTCATGGACGACTTCTCGACCTATGGATCCTCCTTTGCATCTTGTCTAATGAATCTTGAGAAAGTTTTGCATAGATGATAATAGGTGGATCTGGTATTGAATTGGGAGAAGTATCATTTTATGGCATGTGAAGGTGTGCTTCGGCTACATTATCTCCAAGAATGGAATCGAAGTAGACAAAGCAAAGGTGGAAGTCATTAAGAAGCTTCCTCCACCTACAAACATCAAGGGAGTGAGATCTTTTCTTGGACACACGGGTTTCTACCGCAAGTTCATAAAGGATTTTAGCAAGATTGCGAAGCCACTAACTCAATTATTGCAGAAAGATGTGGAGTTTCATTTTGATCAATCATGCCTAGAATCTTTCGAGAAAGTAAAGATTGCCCTTACAACCGCACCTATTGTCAAAGCACATGATTGGTCTCTCCCCTTTGAGATCATGTGCAATGCAAGTGACTTTGCATTTGGAGTTGTTCTAGGGCAGAATGTTGATAAAGCTCATCATGTGATTTATTATACTAGTCGGACCCTAGATCCGACTTAGATGAACTATAGCATCATTGAGAAAGAACTACTCGTTGTAGTGTTCGTCATCCACAAGTTTTGGTAATATTTACTGCGCTCCAAATTTATCATATACACCGATCATCAAGCTATCCGACACTTGTTGATGAGAAAGAGGCAAAGTCGTGACTCATCAGATGGTTCCTACTTCTCCAGGCGTTCGATTTGGAGATTAGAGATAAAAGTGGTTCTGAAAATCTTATTGCTGACCATTTGTCCCGGCTCTGTTTTCAATCAGAAGCGCTATCACAAGAAGCGTCACAACTGTTATCACAACCGTTGTCACCAACTCTGTCACAAGCGGTGTCACAAGCACTATCACGACCTATTTGTGACGACTTTCTTGACGAGAACTTATACGCTTTATTGAACTCAAATCTTCCTTGGTTCGTTGACATCGCCAATTTCTTAGCGGTTGGAGTACTACCACCCGAGATGAGTCATCAACAAAGGAAACGCTTCTTTTCTAAACTCAAGCATTACTATTGCGACGACCCCATGTTATTCAAGAAATGTGCAGATGACCTATTCCAAAGATGTATCCCTGAAGAAGATGCCAGCAAAATAATTGAGAACTACCACTCATCCCCTTATGGTGGCCATGACGGCGCGCAAAGGATAGCTACCAAAATACTTCAAGCAGGCTTCTATTGGCCTTCATTATTCATAGATGTTTACAAGTATGTTGCTTCCTGCGATAGCTGTCAAAGGAGCAGTAACATATCCATAAGACATGAGATGCCACTCAAGGGCATTCTCGAAGTGGAGTTGATCGATGTGTGGGGGTCGACTACATGGGTCCATTTCCCAATTTAGGGCGATACAAATATATCCTTGTCGTCGTCGATTATGTTTCTAAATGGGTCGAAGCCCTACCTACTAATTCTAGTGATTCTAAGACTATGCAAAGGCTCTTCAACAAAGTGATCTTCCCTAGATTCAGAATTCCTAAAGCCGTCATCAGCGATGGAGGGAAGCATTTCTTGGAGAAGAAACTCGAGAACTTGTTCTACAAATATGGTATCCTACACAAGGTCGTAATTCCTTATCATCCATAGATGAGTGGGCAAGTCGAGGTATCCAATCGACAAATCAAAACCATTTTGGAAAAGGTGGTTACAAAATCATGAAAGTATTGGAGCAGCCGACTTGATGAAGCACTATGGGCATACCACATGGCCTACAAAACGTCACAAGGTACAACTCCTTATCGACTTGAAAGTCATGTCACTTCCATATTGAATTATAGCATAAGATATATTGGGCAATAAAGGAGATCAACCTAAATATGAAAACTGCGGAAGAAGAAAGGATGTTGCAACTCGTCGAGCTAGAAGAATTCTGCCATGATGCATATGAGAACTCTCGAATCTACAAGGAGCGCATCAAGACTTGGCATGATAAGAGGATTCTAAAGAAGAATTTTAAAGTAGAAGATCAAGCCCTACTATTCAATTCTTGATTCAAGCTATTCCCGGAAAATCTAAAGAACTGATGGTCGGGTCCATTTATGGTTACTAAGGTATTCAGCTATGGAACCCTAGAGCTTGCCATTCCCCATGGGAGAACATTCAGAGTAAACGGGCATAGGGTTAAGTTGTACTATGAAGGAGAAGACACATCACCTATGGATTGTCACAACCTGGCGGACTCGCTTGTGATGTAACTTGACTGAGATTGGAACTTCAACAAAGTTCAGCCAAGGACTATAACTAGGGCGCTAACTAGGAGGCAACCCAGAATTTCACTTTATCTTTTTTTTTTGTTTTTCTTTTTCATGTCTTAGGATTGGCTGCATAAATCTGAGGTGTCACCCATGGAAGCCGACAAGTTGTGATGCACAGCAACCTTAAGCTTATAGTGGTAGGTCAATTTTGTGCTGATAAAAAATTTTGAGTCTATGTTTCGTACAAGTTATAGGTAACAAGTCAATCAGGGACCGATAGTGATGCACCACTTTTGATGAGTCTAATTGTGGATTGAGTTAGTTTAGAATCCTATATTCAAACACTTGCGCCAAAATGCAAGCTTGCAGTGGCGTGCTCATGGAATCAATTCATCCAGCTGTTATAACCCCACTCAATCATGGATTTGCAATCTTATTGGGACTCAACGGCGTTCAAATTCAAACTGGTTCCACATATGCTTGCACACACCATCATCATAGATGTCGTGTCCGCATAAAGATCAAAGCAATCAAATGGATCTTTTCACACCCTCATCACCGCCTTCAATTGTAACCGTCATCATCATCGCTTTTCATCACAACCTTCCTGCCTTACCAACCGCCCTCGCCTATATAAACACCCCCATGTAAAACCTAAATCCACCTTACCTTGCTGCCTCATCCCTGAATTTTTGCTTCCCTGAGCACTTGCTCCATGTTTCATCGTGAAAAGAGCCGCACAAATATATTCTTTCTCTGAGCGCACGCGACCTGTTCTTCCCTGACAAGATGGTGTCCACCCGCAGCTAGAAGAAGAAGTAATGGATGGATAACAAGCAGAAGAAGATCACGAAGAAGGTTGTCTCTCATTCCAAATCTGATGGACCACGCACCATCGACTGGACGGAAGAAGAAATCGAGGAAGATAACATCTCCCTCATCTTGCGAGCAGCAAAGACTCTTAAGCCTAAAGAGAAGGGTGAATTGTCACAGGTGACGACCACATCTACTGAATTTCCTCCGGTGACAACTACACCAGAGGCCGAGAAGACAAAGGAGATTCGATCGCCTCGGGTCCCTGCCACCTCCTATGATCTCAACGCATCACCACCAGCGGAGGAAACAAAGGAAGCCTCCCTAGAGGCTGGATTCCAAATGCCCCCGGAGTCGCCATAACCATTGTGTCTGTCTCTCCAACGCCTCCACCTCCATCTCACTCCTTTTCGTCCATACCTTCACCACAAAGATCACCACCATCACAGTTGGCCCTTATTCTTTCGCCACCAAACCTTTCAACAAGGTCGTCACCTACCCATGTTTCACAAGTACCATGTTCACAAGCCTTCACCACCCATACAGAAAAACCCCGCCATCATCACCCAAACCTCATCAATCTACACCTCGATTACCACTCTTCCGATCCTACTCTTCCATCAGCACATACCCCGGAGGACAAAGAAAAACTCCTCCTTCTACCATTGTGGCTCCACCAAGTCAAGTCGTGCTCCTCACCACCAAGCACGAACAACACTTCCACAAAATCAAGGACTTGGACTTCCAGGCTACCCGCTATCTCCATGATATGAAGCTATTTGAGCTGGGTATTCTCGAAGATGTGGAGTATTACATGAGCCACATCGGCACCACAAAGTTCTTCTTCAGCAATTTGCCAAACTATCTGCACCTCACCATCTAGTTCTTGAGCGCACTATGAGTTAAGAAGCAACCCAATGGTGATGACTTTATCCACATCCGTCTCTACAAACTAGGTTTCATGTTGACCCTTCGAGAATTCAATAGAGCGCTCAACCTCCCGACCGTCGGCCTCCGATCACCACCGAAACATTTCAAGCTCCGAGAGGGTTTGGGAGTGGCTCACTAGCAAGAAGAGTGTCGATGACAAGAAGACGAAGTCGATCTCCATCCATAACCCAGCATTCAGGTATATATAGTGGGTTCTCTGCAATACAATTTTGGTAGGACCAATTCTGAATCAAAGGTCTGTGAGCCCAAGTTGTTCATCCTGTGGGAGATGATTAAGGGAGTGCAGATCAACCTCGGCGCTCTCTTGGACCACCTAGTCAAGCTCTCTTCAAGTACCACCAATGCTATCTGCATCACCGGTCTCATCACCCCCATCGCCACAAGTCTCGGACTCAGCCTCGAGGGACTCAGACCGACAAAGGGAAGAGAATACATCGACATTTCAAACCTCGTCCATATGAAGTTTCTCTACCAAAAGGACGATGGTCTCTACCTTCGCTTCGATCACACCGACAACATGCTCCTCCTCCCGTGCCCCACAAAAATGAGTATCATGAAGGATATAATTGGTTGCTCCAGTTGGACGAGGAGAACGATGATGCCATGGTAATGTCCATGCCCGTACCAAAGAAGAATAAGAGAAAGGCATCTACCACTGCTGATCCCGTTACCACTAGCGTCATCGGCAGCATCACCACCGAGACCCTGCGCAAAAAGAAGCTCGCTAGCAGCACAGCTTCTCAGGCATCAGCCCAAGCAGACTCCATTGAGGACATTTAAGAGCTCTTTGGCCTTGTCGAGATGCTCATCAACCAAAACGCTCAAATCCAAGCGTCACAAGTCAAGACCAAGCGAGAGGTGGCTGCACTAAGGAAGCTGATGGAAACACCAACTATGGCGGAAAGAAGAAGACAACTCTGATTGAGGGAGATTGGCCCTGCCATTTGTTCAAACACTAAGGACAGTGTTTTGGATAAGCTTGCGGTAGGGCACCATGGTATATCTCTTTTCCACTTTTTGTACTACCATAGTGTATTTTACTCTGTTTTTTTTCTTGAATTTTTTTTCTTGGAATATCTTTTGTTTTCTTGAGGTATTTGGCACTTTCATAGATTCGGAAAATTTTGTAAGCACAAAGGTAAGACTGTGAAAGCCGACACATGTAACCTCAAGATACGAATGATATAAAATGTTTCTTGACTTTTGTTTGTTGCTATCATAACCCCCTAACTCTTAATTTGTCTCTTCTCTAACCACTTTGAAATTCCCCTTATTTGTTTCTTGATTTATTTCTTCTAGCACTTTTAGGGAGCATTAGAGATATGTAACTTACCTGCATTCTTGTCCTTTGTAAAATAACCCAACATTCTATTATGAAACTCAAACACTTCTAACACCTATTTTTTGGGAAAGCTCAGGCAGAAACTTGACACTCACCACAACAACTCTTAGATCTTGGAATTTGACTATCCAGGTAACGGTCTAGGCCTCCTATTTTTTCCCCAAGGTAGATCAAGAGTAGAAATATGAGTGAAGCCATCTGTGTGTGAAAATCAAAGTCAATTTTTGCGTCACAATCAGCATCACGACCACTGTCACTATCCTTCTTGTAATTCCACTTGTGATGACCATAAAACATTTGAGCCTAAGTGATCAAGAGGGTTAGTCGAACCCCACATAAAAGAGGGTTAGTTGAATCCCACTGTGAGGATGAACTTGAAAGATAAAGAGGGTTAGTCTAACCTCATAGAGAAAGAGAGTTAGTTGAACCCCATAGAGTGCCCAAAGTAAGATCAGCTCTAGAGTTCATTAGTGTGACCCAATGCACATATCTTGTCACACCCTCCGAAGGTCTTATGCAATTTAGTTGTGGCATTGTGATGTTTCTTTTCTGAGGATTTTTATACATCCTATTTAAGATGAGGGAAGAAAATTGTTGAACACTTAGGGCTTATTCTACTGCAAGGAACTAGGAGTTTTGAGCTTGTTAATCTGATTGATGAATTCTTAGCTCTAAAAGGTGGTTGTGGCAAGTTCAAGGGTCTCATGAGTATAATCATGCATAGGTCCGATCTTTAGTGATCTAAAAAATAAAGGATAATCTATTAAGAACACATTTTAAATATTGTTAGAATGTGATGTGCAATTGGACTTATTTGTTAATAGGTTTATCTCTAGTGTGATTTTTCTCTTAAATTCCCTAATTTTGCTTGAGGATAATCAAAGATTCAAGTTTGCGATAGTTGATGAATGACTAAAAACACCATTTTCACCCCTTATTTATGTCACCTTTTGGTCATGTTTTACATGCCACCTAAGGACTTTTTACCACCTTTTTACCAAATTGCAACATTTCTATATTTGACTAACTCATTTTCAGGAAATATTGTATATCTTTATAAAATTAGGTTTATTATGCAATTTTGGAGATAATAATGCAAAAATAGGCAAGCAAGGATTCAACCCTTAAATTTTAAATTCAATTGCCACCCTTGATGAAGGGAATCCCCACAATCAAGAGGCAGAGAAGGTTTCCTAATCAAGTCGGCCCCAATTATGAAAACATATTGCAAACCAATTAAGGAAAGAATTGCGGCTTGAAGGAATGCAACCACAATTCAAGGGATCACAATTCAAAAAATCAAACTTGGACAATTAAGGCGGTTATTGGAGATTATAACAGCCCGAACAACTAAGGAAAGGAATCACAAGTGGTTGATTAGAGATTATAACAGCCAACCACCAGTAGTTATTGGATATCTTGATCACACGGTCACGATGAATTCCCCCTTGATCAAGACACGATGAAGAGGCGACATGAGCGAGTCTATTTAAAGAGAAGACCAACATCATTCATAAGGGAGTTCGGCCAGAGAATTTTTTGGTGACAATACGGAAGAAGCTGCCTCCAAGACTTTAGTTTTTCTTCTAGTTTTTGCACAATGTTCCTATTGTTCCTCATGGGACTTAGGGGCTAGTTTAGTTTATTTGGTGAAGCTTTGTAAAGCCCAGACAAACTCTGTAGTTGTCATATTTTCTTATCTATGAATTGTTTCTAGTCTTTCAATTAAATTGCAAGTTTGTTTCTTTACCGCCATTTGTTTAATGCTTGTGAATGATTTAAGGTGACAATTTTGTTTACATAATCATCCTCTCAAGTGTGGGTTTCCCATATGAGCCAAGCCTCGAATGGATCGTTCATAAGTTGTACATCTAATTATCGCACGTCACAACCCCACTTGTGACAACACTTGTGACAATGCTTCTGATGAGGTTGTGATGAACCTAGAAATCAATTTAGTGTTTTGATTTAACCGAGAAAGAGTTACTTGTAGAATGCTTGATCTTTCTCAAGTTAGTGCAATGAATGTTGGTTGGCTTTATCCTTTGTCAATTTCAAAAGACTTGCATATCTTTGATATTTTATTAAGTTGTTTGTCTTCATTCGGGTCAAGCCTTAACTAGAATCACCGAGATTGTGTAACCGAGGAATCTGTCACGACTATTGGAAAATGACATTTTCTTAAATTTCATCGATTTATTGATTCTCTTCACAAACTCGAGGTTGTGTAACCAAGGAATCTATCACAACTATTGAGAATTGAGAAATCCTTGAAGTAGTCATATACCTAAGTTTGCGATCATTCTTCTTCATCTGGATCAAGCCTTGACCGATAGTCTAGAGTAGTGTTACCGAGGAACCTGTCATGACTATTGAGGAAAAACTCGCTTGTGACAGATGGGTGTGACTATTCCCTGTTTTATATGTCTCACGCCAAGACGGCCAATTGGTGTGCATTTTCGGGAAGGATTAATAGCTATCAATAGTCTTAGTAGAAACTATTTAATTGGGATTAACCTTGACCGGGATCGCCCAAGGTCGTGTGACCAGTGAACCTGTCACGACGAGGATTGTTCGTTGGTGATGATTGATTGTGACAATCCACACGTTTAGTTCATTATCAACTTGAATCCTTGTCTGTACATGCTCACCTAGACCAAGCTTGGGGGATTGTCTAGGGTTGTGTGCAGAGAAATTTGGCATAACAAAGGGAAAACATGCCAGCCTTTGACGGCGGGTTGTGACGACTCAACTGATTGATTTAAGTGTATTATTTTAAAAGGATTTCAGGGGATATTCCTATGACCACAATGGATCTTTCCCCTTGATAACTTCCTCGATCAATCTAAGACTTACAATAGTGAGTTCTTGGATTGGATCAGTGAGAAGTGGAATGTTGCATGGTTTTGTTCTTTGAACTCCTTATAGAATAGATTCATTTGTTTTTAATATTTGATAATTACAGACGAGCCTGGGTGGAACTTTGCCTTGGAAAATTTTTTATCATTGATATTTTCCTCTGTTTACTTTCTCGTATTTGAAAACCCAAAAACAAACCCAACAACAATATTTTTCCCTCAATCTGGTGTAGTTGAGTTAGAGATCTTCTTGGAAACCTAGTTGACCAGTCCTGTGGATCGACCCCAAAGTACGACAAATACCCTTGCACTTGCGGAAGTAGTAATTGTGTAATTTGGTGATTTATAATTTTTTAAATTTGCCTTTGTAGTGAACAATCGTTTGTCATTGGAGTTGTCACAACCTACGTCACTGTTTGATCTTTTCTATTACAACCTGATCTGTTACAGGACATGCATAAGTTAATAAGATACTTTAATGGGTTAATGTTTACAAAAGAAAGAATTGTGAAAACTACTAAATTGTGGACGAATGTTTGATGCCATAATTTATATAATTAAAATGTTGACCTCTCGCCCTATCAAGATAAATGTATTAATGCCTTGTAAAAAATGTAATTATTGGCTATTGATATTGGCCCACTAAGATTCTTACCAATATAGTTAATTACTTTTCTTATACAATAATGAAATAATAATGTTAATAGGATACCTAGTGGGTTCATATATAACATCTCCTCTTTTAATGGACTAATGTTTAGTGATAGATATTAATTTTTTTTACAACAAAAGAAATTTGTTTCAAACATATATTTATAAACTTTTTATAGTTTATTATTTAAAATTATTTTACATAAATAAAAAAATGACATTCAGTAAGGACCTATCACAACAATATTTTTTTATTCGGACGAACTATTTTATATTAGAAAATTAAAAAAAATGTTATTCAATATACTTATATTAATAAGATACTTATCGGATTGAGTTAATTTACTCTTTAAAACATTTTAGAAAAAAATAATTTTCTCATGGAATAGTAAAATAACATCATAATAATAATAATAATAATAATAATAATAATAATAATAATAATAATAATAATAATAATAATAATAATAATAATAATAATAATAATAATAATAATAATAATAATAATAATAAGGTACTTATTGTAGTGTAATTTAATATAATATTTTAAAATATTTTTTTATAAAAAATAGTTTTGATTCTACCATTAAACACATTAAAAAAAATAAAAAGGATACATAAAAATCAACTTGTACCACCCTACAACTATTGTTCATTAATATTAGCCCACTAAGTCATTAAGCTTAGCAATATAATTAATTATCTATCTCATGCAATAATAAAAATAATAATGTTAATAAGATACTTTAATAGGCTAAAACTTATAAAAGAAAGAATTTGTCTTAAAAAAATCTTTTTTTATATTTTTTTTATAATTGGTCTTCTTTTCTATAAAAAAAAGTTGCATCCATCGTGTTAACCTAATTATGTAACTGCCCCTATGCATTAGAATTATATATATATATATATACGTGTGTTCCCTAGTTAAGTAGGGAGCACCATGTTATCTATCTTCTCAAATCGAAGATGCTAAATCTATGATGGATATTAAATTTTATCTCTGCTAAATATGTTCACTGTAGTTTTTAATATCAAAAAGTTGAGGAGGTAGGTAACATGGTGCTTGCTCCCTACTTACCTAGGGAGCATCTCCATTTTTTCATATATATGATTTCAATGAAGGTGCTCCCTAGTTAAGTAAGGAGCATCATATTACCTATATTTTCAACCGTTGGATGTTAGATCTACGGTGGATATTAGATTATCTCTCTCCTAAATGTTTTCTATAATCAATGAAATATAATGTATATAAAAAGTCAATAAGAGGATAAATAATTTATGAAAATATAAATATAATGATTATATATATAATTTTAATTAATGATTCATTACACTAATTAATAGCCATAACATTTTCTAAAATTTTTAAATGAAAAAAGTCAAAAAAAAAAGAAAGAAGATAATGAAAATGGTGAAAGTAAAAGTCATCTAACCTAATTACGTAACTACCAATATGCATGAGAATATATATATATATATATATATATATATATATATATATATAT
>LTAE01010938.1:0-13544 GCA_001647135.1 Pontederia paniculata
CTTCAGCTTTGGTCGACCTATCAACTCTGAACTTGAACATATCCTGTTACAGAAATCAGCTCAACAAGTTCATCAGTATAGACTAAGTTCTCTTACAAATTTGTGATCATCAAAACACTCTCGGGACCCTATATTCAACAGTTCCTCCTTCTGAGCATTCGAGTGAGAATCTAGAATAGAAGAAAGTAAATTGAGTGTTCAAAAGTGAGCTCAATTGTAAGAGGTTCTCTCCTTGCCCTCGAAAGAAAGAAAGGAGAAAGAAAGCTATAAATGAGCCTTCGCCCATGAAGAAAAAAATCTAGTGATCCTCGAAGGTCTCGAGTTCGAGAAGACTAGAGTGGAGATGTGGGCCAAGAGTTTCAGCCGAACCTCGTCAACAAACTTTGGGTTTGTTCCTTTTTTGTACTTAGCTTTTATTTGCACTTATTATCTGATTGCTTTCACCATGTAAACATATTTTAGGGTCAAATTTTTAATACACTAATTCATCACCTCTTGTTGGTGCCATCTAATCCCTACAACTTTCATCTAGGACATATTGAAATTTAATATATAACTAATAGTAAAATTTTGTCAAATTTCATATATTAATTATATGGTATTAAGTGGTTATTATCTATACTATATTAAAAGCAAAGAATTTTTAAAAGAGAGGAAGACATTTGGCACACCATATGTTTGACATTGTCCAACTTAGGATATTTTATTTAATATATTATAAAGTTTTTTTTATAAACTTAGTTTATTTATACTTTAATATAAGGCAAACTCTTAAATCATTACATGTTTATACACATTATGAAAAAAAATATTAATTTAAACTAATTTTATAAGTGAATGGTTAGATAGTACCTAAAAATAATTTTGTTAAATAAAAAATATTAATTTAAAATAGAAAATAAATAAGATAAAATAAAATAAAATTTAAATTACTTTCATTAAATAACGATAGCATATTAATTTCAATAAATAACATAACAATAACATTAGAAAATAAAATATAATTTAAATATGTGAATAAAAACTAACAAATTAATTACAACGTGTGGGACGGTTTTAATATGTTATTTAAATTAATTATATATTAATATTTAAATTAGGTAGCGGTTACTAAAGAAATAAATAATTAAAAATAAATATTAATCTATCAAAATATATTTAGTGGGTAGTTAGTTTGTAAAAAATGATTATTTTAACAACCATGTACAACGAAAGGAAATAAACTTGAAGTGTTATCCCTCCACTTTCTCTATTTTTTTTATTTATGTGAGATTTTTTTCTGATATATATATATTTTATTTGTAAATTAATATTTTGTTGTTTCCTAGTTTATTTTATATATAATCAGTAGAGCATATGTGGTTCTTAACATGTTATCTATACTATATTAAAATAAAATGAGTAAAAGGAGAGTGTGAAAAGTAGTAAAAGGAGAGTGTGACATTTGACTTATGCGTATGCCATCGTGTGTTCTTATGCATTAGAAACTAATTATATTTAAAAGAATTAAAAATATAATTTAAATATGTGAATAAAAAAATAAACAAAATATTACACGCAACACTCAATTTACTATATTAATCAATTAAATTTTAATCTATATCTTAGCCTATGGCCACTTTTATTAAGATGGAATTAGTTGAGTAAAAAAATTATTTGTGATTAAATAAATAAAGTAAAATTTAGTTGAATATATAATAAAATAAGTAGACTATTAGTCCACATGCATTAAGTGAATTATATCAACGTGGATATATGAAATTGAATAATAAACATGATTCTTAACATTAATTATATATAATATTTAAATCAAATATTAGTTATTAAAATAGTGATTACCATGCTTAACCTCTCTATTGATATTGACTAATTAACATATTAATCCATAAGCTAGCAAATATTTTGTAAAATAACTTATCTTAAGAAGAAATCTATACTATATTAAAAGCAAAGAAATTTTGAAGGAGAGGAAGACATTTGACAAAACCATATGTTTGAGATGTGTCCAACTTAGGATATTTTATTTAATATATTATAAAGTTTTTATAAACTTAATTTATTTATACTTTAATATAAGGCAAACTCTTAAATCATTACATGTTTATACACATTATGAAAAATAAAAAAATATTAATTTAAACTTATTTTTTAAGTGAATGGTTAGATAGTACCTAAAAATAATTTTGGTAAATAAAAAATATTAATATAAATTAGAAAATAAATAACAATAAAATAAAAATAAAATTTCAGTTACTTTCAATAAATAACGATAACATATTAATTTCAATAAATAACATAACAATAACATTAGAAAATAAAATATAATTTAAATATGTGAATAAAAAATAACAAATTAATTACAACACGTGGGACGGTTTTAATATGTTATTTAAATTAATTATATATTAATATTTAAATTAGGTAGCAGTTACTAAAGTAATAACTAATTAAAAATAAATATTAATCTATCAAAATATATTTAGTGGGTAGTTACTTAGTAAAAAAATGATTATTTTAACAACCATGTACGACGAAAGGAAATAAACTTGAAGTGTTATCCCTCCACTTTCTCTATTTTTTTTATTTATGTGAGATTTTTTTCTGATATATATATTTTATTTATAAATTAATATTTTGTTGTTGGTTAGTTTATTTTATATATAATCAGTAGAGCATATGTGGTTCTTAACATGTTATCTATACTATATTAAAANATAATTTAAATATGTGAATAAAAAATAAACAAAATATTACACGCAACACTCAATTTACTATATTAATCAATTAAATTTTAATCTATATATTAGCCTATAGCCACTTTTATTAAGATGGAATTAGTAGAGTAAAAAATTATTTGTGATTAAATAAATAAAGTAAAATTTAGTTGAATATATAATAAAATAAGTAGATTATTAGTCCACATGCATTATAAGTGAATTATATCAACGTGGTCCGTGGATATATCAAATTGAATAATAAACATGATTCTTAACATTAATTATGTATAATATTTAAATCAAATATTAGTTATTAAAATAGTGATTACCATGCTTAACCTCTCTGTTGATATTGACTAATTAAAATATTAATCCATAAGCTAGCAAATATTTTGTAAAATAACTTATCTTAAGAAGAAAATAAAGTGACAATTTAAAGTTTAATACATGATTGGATATTAACTAAGTAGCTTACATTCATTATAAGTTAAATACATTAAGTTAGATAAAAATATAAAAAATGTACTAGATATAGGTTCTATTTAAATTAATTATAATCATTAAGTCAGATATATAATAGTGGTTAATGTGATTATCCTCTATATTAATAATTCACAATCATAAACATGATAACTAAAATTTAGTTAGTGTGTGATTAGTTATTAACTATTTAGTAACCGTCTCCACAAGCATAATGATTTCTTATAAATAGGGAAAATAAACTTGAATCAATGTGCTTCCACATTCTCTCATTCTCCCCTAAGATTTTTTCTATTCATTCATATTTTCAGTTATAATTGACATTTTGTCTTTATTTTTTTATAATTAGTAGAATACAAGATTGTTGAACTATCACATGTTCATATATTAAACATATAAACATCTTTTAGTTAGTTCTTTTATTCATTCAAATTTCGAATAAGAATTTTATTAGTGATTTCAATAAATATAAGAAATAGTGAAATTTTAAAGTGTGCATAACGTGATTGTGGCAAGTTTATAACATAATAATATTATTTATTTTGAAATAATCTTTACGATGAAAAGACAGTATATGCTCATAACTTTTCTTTTTTATTTTGAGTCTTATTTATGCGCAAAATATTATTTTTTCGATAAGAATTCATCAACATTTTTTTGTCATTCTTTTCTCATTTCATCTTGATTTTTAATTTGTGTGTTGTTTCTTCATTTCTCATCTCATTTCAATGAGGTAATAGAAAGAGTTGAAAGCATGCAAAAAAATATCTCTTTATATTCTATTATGGATCAAGTAGGACGAGTGAGTCTTCTAACCTTATGTTTAATCATCAAACTAAATAAATAATTTATAATAATATATTGTAGATGCAAAGAAATTATTTAAAATTTTAAACTAAAAAGATGGACCAATTTTTTATAAGATATTATTTTATCATTATTAACTAATTAAAAATACAATAGAATATTCACAAATTAATAAGAAAAGTATATCTAAATAGATAAAAATATAATATTACAACCTTACTACGTAAAATGTATAGTACAAGTTCTTTTATATTTGTTTTTAGGTTAATCATTATAGTTAAAGATCATTTAAATCTATGTTGTACAGATCATGAAAGTAGCATGATTTAAACTTCTAAGCTTAGACCTCATTGTTAAATTTGGCATATGTGCTTAAAATATACATATAATTTTTTTGGGTGATTAAAATATACATATAATTTAACAATTCGTACTATATATTAAATAGTATTAGGTCTAGATAACTAAGAAAACTAATAACTAATATTATTATTTTTTCTTGAAATCTTATTAGTTTAGAAGCCCAATAAAATTTGTAATATATTTTTATTTCCTCTACTCCCAATTATATTTTTATATTTCTATTTGAGCCATTCATATAATAAGACTTTAATATACTTTAGAATATTTCATATACTACTTTAGAATATTTAATATACTACTTTATTTGTTGATCTCTTTGCTTACATGTGTAGGCAAATTTCTATTAATAAATCATTAAATCTTAACATAATTTTGTTTAATTAAAAATAAATATATAAAGTTAATTTAGTTTGATTGATAACGTCCGCGCAACGCGTGGGCGTTATACTAGTTTATATGTTAATATTACTATTTTTTCATCATAATCTATGAATTAAAAAATCTTTTGCATGTTATATGATTAGATTATGGTTAAAGACTTAATTGTGTGTTTATTCATTTATATGTTTCGCAATTTTCTTATATAAATTTTGTATGTTTATTAATGTATTTATAAGTCAACTTCAGATTCATACACAAAAAATATAACAAGTTTGTGACATCAAATGTGTCGACCTATTTAAAATAATGGTGAATATCGATTTTGAATCCCAGAACACACAATATATGTCGTAAGTACATAACTTTAATTGTGGTACTATGTGTATCATATTCATAGAGAGGATCAAAATAACTAAAAGTACTGAGTCACTATGATATAATTAAGAATTAATTAAATAAAATTTTGAACTAAAAATGGAATCAGTAAATGAGATAGTCAAACTTTTATGTGTTTCAGAATTATAAAGACGTAATTTAGTTAAGAAATAAAAACTTAAGATTTAAGGAGTAATTCAAATAGTAATGAAGATCTAAAGCTAGTTTTGACTATAGAAATGTTCAAGTGATCAATTTAAAAAAAAATCTTACAAGTTCATCAAATCACAATAAACGTTATTTAAAAATTTACTATTGCAAGGTTTACTGAATCTAGTTACTTTCCGTGTCAAATTTCACATTTGTAGTGAACAAGACTACAACTCTCGAATTTAAAAGTTAAACTTAAAAAAGACTCGGATTTCAGAAATCAGCAACCGCTGCACCGTTTATTAATTTCCTCACCGAAAAAGAATGTGTTTAAAACTTAATATTAAAGTGACGGTTACCATGAACGGTTGCTGCACAAACCTACAACTGCCTTCATGTATGATTTCGTATAAATACTTCCATCATTGATCCCCTAGTCAAATGTACTCCTCCGGCTCTAAGAACCTTTCATCTCTATACGGCCCCTCACTCACGCTTCACGCATGTGTTCTCATCAGGCAGATCGATGAGGGCACCATCATGGATGCATGCTTGCATGCATGTGTGGGGAACGTGAATGATGGTCGAATAAGGATGCATGATTCTGACTTACCGCATGTCATGCATGCACTATCCTGCCACATCAACGACACCTCTCAAGAAACAAATTAATTAAATGATGCCTTCATAAGCCATCATATCATATCGGATCGAATAGATGATCATGATTTTGGACCACGATGAACGTGCTGGTATTGTATCAACTACAAATAACGTTGACATTGTTCTGTTTCTTTTGAAAACTTACTTCCCAGTAATTCAAGCTTATAAATTCTCTAACTAATATCTGAAATTCTTTACGAATATATTAATATATATCCTGGTTTGAAGAAAATCTCTTATCATTATTAATTTATTAAAGTTCTTGGCGTCTGTGCAAGCCTGGTACTTAATTGACCATGGCAGGGAGGTTCATGAAACGATCTTGAGGTCCGTCCCATTTTGATGAAGACTTATGGTTTTATCAACTTTGTCATGGTGACTATGTAAATAAAATGCTATAGATGTTTTTTTTGTTCTGCGAACGTACCTACGAAATAAATTTCATAAAATTACAGGGTATGGCTTCGGAGGAATTCGTTCCATAAAATCAACGGGCTACTTACATTAATTTCATCTATGTCCTTATATGTAATTGTATACGAACAAAAAGAAAATTATCATTTTGAAGCAACATCTCGTTATCTTATTTATAGTAAAGTTATAACTACTTCACTATAGCTACTTACATTGTGTGTCTCTAATTGAGATTAAAATTTAATTGAATATGTAATTATATGCGAACTTATTTCAGAAGTTGGATTATTGTTTGAGTTAAAGTTAATAAGAAAAGATGCAATATATATGAGAATAAATAAAGTTATATATGTAACCACCAACCATGACCATATACTTTCACTCTAGAAACCGTCCACTTGTCATAAATAAACAAATTCCTATTGAGGACAATATGAAACATAGAAAATTGTCGTTTGGCATTTATTTGTCTTATTCATTATGAAGCAACATCTTGTTATCTTATTTATAGTAAAATTATATAGTTATTATATAATAACTTCACTATGAGTACTATTTTCATCTTATTAGTCTCAAATGAAAATAAATATTATTTATTTAAAATAAATAATTGTTAATATTTAATATTTATTTTAAATAAAATTTTAATTATATTTTTGTAAAAATATTTTAAAATAAGATGAAAATAAAAATGTGTGCAACTTTTTTTCTTCTTGAACTTTATGGATAAATATTCATTTAATTTAGTTGGTATTTATAATTAATACATATTTGTCTTTTAAAATATGTTTACAATATTCTTTTCATTATAATTTTAATCTTTGAATTTTTGTTTCTCTCATATACTTCTTACTTTCTGAACTTATCATTCTTTTCACTTTAAAATAAATAAAACTTGGTTACAAATAGATTTAATGAATAAAGATTAAAATAAATAAGAAAAATACATTTTAAAATATACAATTACTATTTTTCATAATATACATTTTTCCATCACCTTACTAACATTATATGCAAAGATGACAAATAAAATTAAATATTTAAATCTATCTGTTACTAAAAAGCTACATATTTTTCTAATATTTTTTAATTTATTTATTTATTCTACGAATTTATTTATTTATTCTATGAATTTATTATTTTATTGTTATGCTACAATAGAAATCATATCTAATTGAAACTTTTAACTTAATCATATTTTATTACTGTTTGAAAATTTTGAATATGTATTTTTTTTTGTTATCATGGCTCTTGCATGATGGATTTTAATCTCTTTCATGTTGTTTTATTTTTTTTCAATTAATATCATAAAAGATATTCATCTCACATAAAATAAAGAAATGATAACTTAGCAATGTGATATGTATGCATCAAAGATCTTGCAACATCAAAGGAACTCATCATATGAGTCTACACACAAAATGTTAATGAAGATCATATCATCATACAACAAATGTCATCACACACATGTTATATAAGTTTGCATGTCTAAGTTTAAATTGACATAAAAGATGATATTATAAATATATTAAATGTGTAGTGTCATTGTATGAATATTAAATAAGTTAAAAATGTATTAATATTTTTTAAGCTTATGAATGAATAATAATTTAGTAATAAATAAATTAAATATTAAATAGTTGTAAATGAATATGTCAATTCACACAAATAAATTAAACATAATATAAATTGATGTCATAGTAAGATATTCAGTATTTTTAAGCTTATGAATGAATAATAATTTAGAAAGAAACAAGATCATTATTAAATAATTGTAAGTGAATATGGAAACAAAATCATACAATAGAGAAAATTTTCTTTTATCGTAAAAAATAGAATAAATTGCCTTATTATGCATAAGAAATAAAATCTAGATATACAAAAACTCATCATTAAATAGATATATGCATTTCAAAGGTTATATTGCTAGAATTTTAGCATGATATCATTAGTGTAATAAAAAAATTCAGATCAAATACAAAAAAAGATAGATACTAATGGTTCTTAAACTAACTATTAGTGAATATAAGAAATAAATAAAACATAAACATATTTAGAGAATCATAGTTCATTATAAAAAAACTGAATAAAAAATTACTTCTACAAAATAAAAATATGTATATAAACTAAGTGAAGTGAAGACAAATATTAACTTGCAAAAAAAAAAAATAAGTATAAGAATCTCGTAAGACGAGAAAATGAGGGGAAAGAGTTGAAGTTTATTCCTCTATTTATAAGGAGGCTTTAGATTTATACGGTTGCTAAAATAGTTACTAAGATTAGCTAATTCTTTTAGTTATAAAAACTAACCATTTACATAGATATAATAGATTAATATTTTAATTAATTTTAATATTTATAGGACATATGGTGACTTTCGTTATTGCCAAATGACATGTTCTTCATATATTATATTCCTTTTAATATGTATAGATATATATAATTCTGGTATCTCAGAATCTTATGCATGTTAGGTGGTTATAGGCCATCATGCGGTAGTTTTCACCTTTTTTGTTAACAAACTATTGCACTATTTTTTTCTTAAAGTTAATTTATACATTCTTTTGCTATTTTCATGACACCACAGTTCATACTTGTTTAAATTTCTATTCTAATTATTTAGAAGCATCTTAAGTTTCAAATATAACTTATTTAAGTGTTATATGATAGATTATCATTACTTTTAATATAGTATAAATATAGATTATATAGTTATGATATCTTGTGACTACTTCTTATAATAAAATGTCTAATATATTTTACTAAAGTGTTATTTTATCTATAAACTATGATATCATTAATTATATAAATGATATAAGATTTTAAGACTACTTCCTTTGAATAAACTTGAGGCTAACATAAAAAAGATGACGTCACTTATTTAATCATGAATTTATATATATACATACATATATATATATATATATATATATATATATATATAAATAAGCTTTTATTGAATCACGAATTAAGTTCTTTACTTTATTAGTTCCATCTCAATAAATGTAGCTTTTCAAAGCATTTGCTAGTATATATGTTATATAATTAATTAACATAATAAGTTGAGTTCCACCTGTAGTAATTTATTTATTTTATTCACATATTTAAATTATAATTCATTTTTTCGATGTTGTTCTTATCATTTAAAATGAAATGTTTAAGTTTGATATATTGGTATTTTTTATTTGTCAAATTTGTTTTGGTTACTAACTGACCATTCACTAAAAAAATTAAAATTATAATAGATTAATATTTTAATTAATTATAATATGTATAAGACACATGGCAATTCAAGAATTTGCCAAATGTCACCTTGAATACTTTCTTACTTTTAACATAGTATAGATAGGTAAACTTTATTTCACTTTATTTATAAGAATATATGATTAATTTTTTATAACTTACTAATTCATTAATAATATTATATCTATGTACATTAACAATTTATAGACTTAATATATATTTTATTAATGGTCATTACCAATTATAATGTTTATAATCCATTTTTCTTATTATAATGGCGATTTTTCACATTTTTAAGTAATTTAGGAGTTATCGATTTTCTTAATCGATTTTTCTGATCCTATAAGCATTTTATTATTTTTCGAGAATAACGTATTCCTCTCCTTAAAAATTATAATTAAATTATTTATTAAAATATTTAATTTTAATTAAGTTCAGGACGACAAGGGAAGAACCCAATATATATCATAGTCTGTCCACATAAGTTTTAAATATTCAACCAGTCAATTCAATAATTGCATCCAAGATTCTGTCAATTCAATAAGAGCCTAAACTTTTGATTAGTTTTAATGCATAGTCAAATCCTAATTCTTAAACCGAATAGAAATTAAAAAAACTGGTAGCAACAACACCATTTGTGTCCTTTAATCGAAACAAACGAATGAATATTTTTCTTCTTTTATCATTATTTCTTTTATTTGGTTTTTATGGATTAGCAATTGAAAAATTTCTGGAGCATACTCTGGTTGATATTAGCGTTATCCGTTTGACCAATAAAAGTGCTGTCAAGCATGCTGCTGAATATGTGAAGATGTGTCTCGTGTGTCAACGGGAGAGACAGGCCTTAAGAACTTAATTGAAAGTTTTGGGTGGAGAGCCAGCTTACCCTATCACTGGCCCTACTTCTTATTTAAGCCGAGTTTTCGATGTCCTTGTTCTTACTAGATAGACAAATTGAGATTTTTTATCCTTCTATAACCACTATAACTAGTAGTCGTCGATAATAAAATTAGAGATAAAATAATATGATAATTTAATAAATTAAACAATAAGACAATAAATTTCCTAGATAATAATGAAAAAATTATTACCATTATTAAATAATTGTTCTCGGTATTTGGTTTGGCTCCTGTCTATATAAAAAAAAGGAATTTGAATAAAAATAAAATCAACTCGATCACCTTATTAAATTCTAAACTTTTACGGTTTCACCCATAAACGTCAAATGTTAAACTAAAAAAAAAGGTTCGATTTCAGAAATCAACAACCGCTGCACCGTTATTAATTAATTTCCTGAACGAAAAAGAATGTGTTTAGAACTTCATATAAAAGTGGCGGTTACCATGAACGGTTGCTGCAGAAACCTACAACTGCCTTCATGTATGATTCCGTATAAATGCTTTCATCAATGATTCCCCCGTAAGTGTATTCGTCGGGCTTTAAGAATCTTTCATCACTATACGGCCCCTCACTCACGCTTCGCGCATGTGTTCTCATCCGGCAGATCGATGAGAGCATCATCATGAATGCGTGCTTGCATGCATGTGCGGAGGAACGTCAATGTTGGGTCGAATAAGGATGCATGATTCTCGTATACAGCATGCCATGCATGCACTCTCCGGCCACATCAACGACACATCTCGAGAAAAGAAATTAATTGACTGGTGCCTTCATAAGGAATCATATCGGATTAAATAAATGATCATGACCATGAAGAACGTGCTGGCATTGTATCAACTACAAATTAAGTCATTGTCTTGTTCTTTTGAGCAGTAGAACATTCGTAGCCACAATCAGATATGTTCTTTTGATCGGTAGAACATTCGTAGTCATTGTCTTGTTCTTTGTGAAAGGTGTCTTCTCATTATAAAGTTCGAAGCAACAGTGCTGCAGAAGACTAAACAGTCCTTATGAAAATCATCTACTTCCATTAATTCATAAACCTTTGATTTGTTTTTTTTTCCTTCATTTACTCCTTCGAATCATTGTTTTTCCTATGTACTGTATTATGAACTGCGACAACTAGTGAAACCCAGTACTTTAAACTTAGTAAGTGGTCTAACTAAAATCTTAAATTCTATATGACAATCTTAATAATTTAATAGATAATCTCTTATCTCATTCTTAATTTATTAGCGTTCTTGATGTTTGTGCAAGCCTGGTAGTTCTTGACCATGGCAGGTAGGTTCGGAAACAATCTTGAGGTCCGTCCCATTTTGATGAAGATATGGTTTTATCAACTTTTGGTAACTATGTAATAAAATGCTATTGATGTTTTTTTTGGGTGAACCTACGAAATAAAATTCAACTTTTTAACTATGGAGGAATTCGTTTCATACTTCTATCTATAGCAAATCCAAATGAAATTTAACCCACCTGCAGGAACAGTGGCGGAGCCGGGAATGGATTTTATGGGTTCACTAATGCTAATTATTATTTAATTAACTTAGATTAATAATATATACATTATTCTTAATTACTGTTTTAATAAATCTGAAAAACTTAAAGAATAATCAAATATATGGCATTAGATTATTCTCCATTTAATTTGAGATTTAAAAAAAATAAAACTAATTATCTAGATATATTCGGATGTACATGTCACGCAAGAATTCTTCACCAAAAGAATTTAACCCACCTTGGAATTCTTCACCAAAAGAACCCAAGCAACTCTTATTCCCTTTCAATGTTTTGGTCAACACTTAGTCAAAACGGACCCTGTTGATAGCAGCCAAGTTTCCACCAAGAAACTTGAGAAGAAGAGGTTAGAAGATAGGCAAATAAGTACTCAAACTGTGCAGCACGTAATCACCTTTGATTATGTCCAAAAATAAGTGAATTCGCCCAAGAGATGCTATCCCTATGGCTCCAACTTTGCAAGGTATATATATTAGTTATAGGTAGTTATGGTAACTACCTCTACTCTAAATAATCATATCTTCAGTTCTGAATCCCTTTCACCTGTCCAGCAACTTCCAAGTGTCAACTATGGTCAATTCCCCACATTCCTGGTGTTTGCTGCTCGGCCTGTGCGCGCCTGTCGGAACGGGCCATTTTTCATGGGCGCGCTCGTCTGAATGCATAGGCCGCGCCCATGCACCAGACCAGTTTTTGGCTAAGTCATTTTCTGACTAGCTAAGGGGCTTCTTGACGTATGATGATCACTTGGACGTGCCTTTAAGCTTGCCTAGCTATCAAGACCTCCTCCTAAAGGTCCTTTCGGGTCACTCATCTTTTGGGTATTTTCCATGGGGCGCGCCCATGGAAACGACGACGCACGCTTGGGCCACGGACATGTTTTCACCGCTTAGACATTTTCCCTCATTGTGACTGCCGTAGTCACTGCCTACATCCTCCGTTTCACCAAGGCATGCGACGAGCATCGACGCATGTACGAGCCAAACTCTTAGGGCATTACAACTCTCTCCCACTCGAATCATTGCCGTCCTCGGCAATGTCATTGTCATCCTTTCTAATTTGTTTAAGTCTTTCACCATAGACTTTCGACTTTACTAAGTCATTTAGGTTTCGAGAGCCTCACATTTTCTCATACCTTACAAATAATTTCATACAATCGGCTTAGTATCTTTCAACTTTGCCTTCAAACTTTCATGTTTGATTCGGATGACTGTTTTCATTATCCCATAAACGAAAACACACTCTAGCCCGCTCTTGATTTGCATTTCTCGAATGCATAAGCCATACTTCATCGTTTGGCTTCGGACACTCCCCAAAATGTCCACAAGATGCTATCTTTCAAGCGATCTTACTTCACCAATATTCATTGGAAAGTTCAGGCATTCCACACTACGGAATCCCATTAAGGTTCTTTCGACCTTAAAGACCACCAAGTCTTTTAAGTTAGTCTTTATTCAGACCAACATACACAAGTTTTAAAGGTTGTTACACCTTATCGATCCGTCGATTCCAAAGGGGTTCTCCTCTGAAAAG
>LTAE01010939.1:4714-16018 GCA_001647135.1 Pontederia paniculata
AGTAGCAGCGGACGACCAAAGCAGATGGAAGATAGAAGAGAGGTCGACTGCAAGAGAAGTGGGGGACCGGAGAATATCAGGTGAAGACAAGGGTCGTCCAGAGTCTTGGTGAGAAGACAAGCGGGCGTCCATGAGTTTGTCAAAACTGATGGAGGCTGAGAATCGGACGATCGCAGGATGAGCGGACAATCGATAGTGTGTCAGAGGTCGTCCGAAGTCTGAGGAGACAGAGCCGCGGTCGACCAGGAAGTCTGACAGAAGCAGGAATGGGCGTTTGAGGAATCTGGCGAGGTGTCAGTGGACGTCCGAAGTTTCAGAAGGGAATGAGCGGACATTCGGACGTGTCAGAGGAAGCTTTGGCGAATGTCCGAGGATCTTATTGGGTAGTGAGCGGACGGCCAAAGTACTGACAGAGGAGGGAGCGGACGTCCGAGCATCTCAGTGTGGAATGAGCGGACGCTCGGAGTTTCCACAAGGTGGAGTGGTGGACGCCCGAAGGATTCAGGAGGAATCAGTGGGCGACCACAGGTGTGCCAGAGGTGATGGCACATGTCAGGTCGGTCGACCGAAGGTGTCATAGGAGACCAAGGGATCTTGACAAGTCTTCAATACCAGGAGTGGACATCCAAGTGATCGGGGAGCAGTCAGTGGACAACCAGAGCAGTTGAAGAAGAAGGTTGAAACGGTGTCAAGTAGGTCGGCCACAGGTGGTGGCGGACGACCAGGAAACTTGATGGATGTCTTTAATGCCAGGAATGGACGTCCGGGTGGATTGAGGTGCAATCAGCGGACGACTAGCGTAGTTGAAGATGGTGGACAAGTCAAGGTCGGTCGGCCATAGGTGGTGGTGGATGACCGATGGAGCTTGACAGATAGCTTCACTCGAGAGTGGATGTCCAGGATGCTGAAGTGAATCAGCGGACGACCAGAGATGAGTGGTAGCTGGTGAAGGTCAAGATCAGTCAACCGTAGATGAAGCGCGGGCGACCGAAGGAGCTTGATCGCACTCTTCAACTAGAGAGTGGGCGTCCAAGAGGCTGAAGTGAATCAACGGACGACCAGAGATCAGTTGAAGAGAGGTACTAATATCAAGATCGGGCGGCCACAGGTGGTGGCGGACGTCCGAAGGAACTTGATTGAGGGAGAAAGGCTTCGGCACTTGAAGCTGCGGACGCCCGAGGGTGAGCGGTGGACGACCGAAGCACCAAACGGTAGTTCAAGTGGAGACTTCACCAAAGCAGCGGTCGACCAAGGCAGAAGCAGTGAACGATCGAGGAGTAGGTGAAGGTACTATACTTGCATTAACGACTAGTTTTCTGAGTGAGAGAATTAGGTAATTAGTGCAAAGTATACAATGTACTCCCAAGAGTCATGGGAAGTAACTTTGGTAAAATATTGAGTAAATATTTTGAGTGATAGAAAGTCTTAGTTTCCCTTCTGCGATTTGAGTGAAGAATTCAGAATAGAAGGGACCAAGAGTTCTTTAAGCGATTTGTAAGAGGTTGTCTCCTTGTCCTCGAGCAAGAAAGGAGAAGTTTGTAAGGAAGTCTTCGCCCGTGAAGGAGTTAGTGATCTCCGGAGATCTCAGGTGCGAGAAAACCGGAGTGGGGACGTCGGGCTGGAGTTTGGCCAAATCTCATTAACAAACATTGTGTTTGTGTGCTTGTTTGTTTTCTCTGCTCTTTCCCTCTCTCTATTTACTAACTTTTGAATTTATATGCTTCCGCTAAATATAATCTAACTGATTTAGCATAACAAAAGTAGTGAAAAGTTTTATACACCAATTCACTCCCTCCCCCTCTTAGTGCCATCCAAATCCTACACTGGAATACTTTTTATAGCATCGATAAATGTGTTAAGGACACAATACATGCGTCTCTACTGAAATAAATACGTGTCTCTTCCAATAGATATGGGCAAAGAGGTGAGAAAAAAATCACACCTCGACTTTTATAATTTTTGATGGCGGACTCGGCGAAGTGCTTTCTCGACTCTCATGCTTAATGAGCTGCGATGTTCATTGGGCCGCTGAGTGTTGTGCTCAACAAATCGTCAACAAAATGATTTGTCTCCGCATTGCAAATATGCTTAAAGTCATCAACATAGAAAAGAAAAGTTGGATAATGGCAACTATTCAAATTAAAATTTCTTAGTCACAAACGACACTGTACGAGCTTTAGTAAGCCACCCAATATTATCCATTGAACAGAATAATTAGGATAATGATTGAGAAGTACCAAAATCTACATCTTTAACATTAAATAATAAATATTCAATTTTAATGAAATTGCTATATTTGTAAGAAAATAAAATAAACATCGTCGTTTGACATTGAATTATCATTGAGGATAGTACTAGAAACACCCTTTAAATTGATTGCAAATAGATAATTAAATTATCAGTAGATTTTTTTTGGAGTGAGAAAATATTTTGATAAACTCTTGACGGAATTCAAAATTGCGATTAATTGTATACAAAAAAAGAGGGAGTCTAGCCCAATGCTTTGAGGAGTAATCCGCGACATTCATAGATAGATTGAAGATGGAGGAAGTTGATGTTTGGAACATATTAAAGATGCTAGTCATGTTTATATTAGACTTTTTCTTTGGATATACATATCTTAACTTCGCCATCAGCTGCCTTAGTTGCTTGTATTACTAGTCATGTATTGGACTACTACTACTGTCTTATTTTCTTTGATAGGAAGAGTTAGTTATTTCAATTTAAATTTTATAGCATAACCTATTTTTTTGTCAAAAAATAAAAATTGCAGTGATAATTTAAATTGCTAACTTCTTTTACGTACCTTGTCAATATATATTACATTTATTATATAAGTTGTCTTAATTTTCATTTTATTTATATTTTTTCTTTTTTTGAAATTCATCCTGACTTATCGCTATTTCTTTACCAATTTAATTAAT
Source organism: Pontederia paniculata (assembly GCA_001647135.1). Lineage (NCBI taxonomy): Eukaryota > Viridiplantae > Streptophyta > Magnoliopsida > Commelinales > Pontederiaceae > Pontederia > Pontederia paniculata. Next base: position 7,639 of record LTAE01010939.1, read on the forward strand.
CGTCATTTGGAATGATGTCGACTGTCATTGTAGTAAATAGAAAAACAAAGTTGGCGAGAATTCCAACCAATGGATAATATGGAAGGAATTCCTCCTTCTCATTGGTGTCATTTTCTCATGAAGTTTGCCTCTCACCTATGTCATTATCGCACATTAATATTCATAATATTATAATGATCACAATGATAATAATAATTATATTTTAATATCTTCCATTTGATCGATATAGTCATAAACTTTCAACACTTCCATTATTCAAGTGTAAATGCAACTTTCATACTCCCACTATGCATATGGTATCAATTCTTTCGTGAATTTTTGCACTAACTCAATTATATTCGAGTCATATCTAACCAATATGTTTGATGAATATACAAGCTAGATTTTTATTGGTGAAAGAATCAGTCAACATATAACTCGTAGGCATATAAATCATTGTCACTTCTTCTTCACTATCTCTTGAATGTAGTGATATTCTATCTTAATATATTTATCTTTTGAACTATTAGCTCCATTATTAATCAAACATATCGTAGTTTAATTGTTACAATACATCTGAATTGGTTCTTTTATCAAATCAAGTCATAGTTCTAAACGGAAATGCTTGAGTCAGACCTCTTGGTTCACTATTATTCTGTAAGCAATGTACCTAATTCATGTATGTGTTTAATCACAAATCTTTATTTATTATTAACCAAGAAACAACTTCTCCACCCAACATGAATAAGTGACCTAGTGGAGATTTTTTTATCATCTATATCTCCATCAAAATCTGCATTTGAATATCCTAGTGCTTCAAGTGTGTCTACGTGATATGTCAACTTTAATTGTAGTCTCTTTCAAGTATTTCATAATCCTCTTAATGATCTCTCAATGAGTCTTTTTGAGATTACTTAATATTTGATAACTAATCTTACAACATAAGCCAAACTGGGCCTCATACATAAGATAAATCAAGCTTCCCACCGCTTCTGAATAGAGCTCCTCTAAGGATTTTTGCCCTCCATTGGGCACTAATTTTACTAAGATTTTTTTTCTCAATTACTAGCAACGTGGGCATTGGACTGTAATTCTGCATCTCAAATATTTTTAGTATCTTATTAATATATTATTCCTAACTTAAACTCAAACTTTTTGAGTTTTTGACTTAAACTCGAACTTTTTGGGTTTGTATCATGAGTAACTTGAATGCCTAGTACATGAGATATTTTTCCCATGTCTGTCTTCAAATTGTTTGCTCAACTATTATTCTTGATTTTATTGAGTATTCCTACATCATTTTCCGGCAAACAAGATATCATAGACGTGTAGTGATAATATCACAAAATTATTTTCATTTTTCTTGATGTATATGCAATATTTCAATTTGTTCATCCTGCAAACAAATTGCACTATCATCTCATGGAACTTCAAGTACCATTTTCTAGACCATTGCTTTAAGTAATAAAGTGACTTTTTTAGATTATACACTTTATTCTCCTAACACTTCACCTCAAATCCTTCAGATTGTCGCATATATACATATTCTAATAAATTTTTCATTCAGGAAAGTTGTCTATATGATATGATTACTAAGATAATTCGAATCGATACAAACTTATTTACCGGAGAATAAGCTTCTTAAAATTTTACTTTGACTTGCTGAGTATAACTTTTACTTAACAATCTAGATTTGTGTCTATCAAGAAAACCATCAACCTAATATTTTCTCTTGAATATTCATTTGCACACTATGGACTCCGTACCTTCTCGGAAGTCACATAATGCCCTTATTCCATTTTGATCAATCGAGTTCATTTTCTCTTTCATGGCGGTCACCATGATTCTAACTCATCAAAAGTCATCACTTCTTTGTAAGAAATAAAATGTGTACTCTCTTTTATCTCAACATCGACGAAGTAACGCAAAACCTCATACTCGTATAGAACATAATCATTGAAACATGCATGTTTTGTCCGGAGACATTCAGGTTATACTCATGAAAATAATAGGTTCATCCAAATTTTCTAAAGGCATATCATTCTGTATAAGCTCAAATCCAGTCATTGGATATTTTAGTGTGTCATCGGAGTTATATCCACCATTTCCTAAAAGTGTCAAAGGATCATTGCTCTTTTGTACACGCTCTTTTTTCATTCTTAAGAAAACTAGCATATCGACTCTCTACGAGACCCTTTCTTGGTAGGAAGAATTTATATCTTTAGATTTTTCATTATATCCAATAAACTTACATATTTTTTATCCTAAAGTTTAATTTGTTCCTAAGCTAATATGAAATTAATGTGTCTACTTTACACTTTCATTTTCGAAGATGACCCTATTCAAATTTTATGTCATTCCACAATTCGTATGATTAAAATTTAAGAGTTACTTTTCTATAGTTTAAGGATGGTAAATAAAAAAGGTCCTAATATTTATCCGCATAAATTGGGTAATATTATATAAAAGGTGTTTAAAATATAATAATGATATAGTTTTATTATATATTTGTCCGCATAAATTTGGTAATATTATACATAAAAGTGTTTAAAATATAATAATGATGTATTTTGGTTACACAGGTGAGTCTCTCGGATAATTTTTTGGATTGTAAAAATCATTCCTAATATTTTTTATATCTCTGATCAAGTTAATTTTTTTTTAAAATTATTTGCTTCTTTCTTTACGGAAGCGACACATTATTTATGCTGTCGGTGAAAAAAAAAGCTTCCCACGTTTTAGAAAACTAAACAATTGGATAATGGAAAAAATAAATATGCGGTTGAAGTGGCTTATTTAGATTTCCAAATGTCAAATAAAGCTCAAAAAAAATATTATCCCGTAAATTAACTAGCACATGTTTTTCTTGTGTGTTATGACACGTGCTCTTTTTTCTTTGTTTTGTGCTAAAAAAAAAGGATATCTTTTGCTTTCTTTTTTCTATGTTATGAATCGTGTTTCATGTTTCCTTGTATGTGACTGCTTGAAGGACACATAAATGTAACCTCAGCCACTTATTTTTGTCACAAGTGACACATAATATTAAATTTGGTTGAACTTCATAGAAAAGGAGACATAATACTTCCTAATACAAAATGTTGAAAATCTCCACAAAAAAAAAGAATAGAACAAGTTTAAAATTAGGTAGAACTTTTTACATAGGACCTTTGGCTAAGAAGAAAGTAGAATACATGCAATCAGTCAACAAATTGATTGTGTCCGCATTGCAAATATGCTTAAAGTCGTCAACATATATAGGAAAAAAAAGATGGATAATGGTAACAGTTCAAATCAAAATTTCTTAGTCACAAACAACATTGTACGAGCTGCCCGCCCAACGGTCGGTGGAGAAATAAAACGAGCTCGGAAATGAAGAATATTAAGCTTCCGAACAATAAATAAACAAGGATAAGAGCACGGGCTATCAATTTACTAGGCCATTCATGCACTATTATCCATTGAACCACAATAAGGATAACCGAGAAATGAAACAAGGATCATGATAGAGACGTACCAAAATCTACAGCTTTAATAATAATAATAATAATAATAATTATTATTATTATTATTATTATTATTATTATTATTATTATTATTATTATTATTGTTATTATGTAATTTTAATGAAATTGATATATTTGTAAGAAAAGAAGAGAAAATAAAATAAACATTGTCGTTTGAAGGGGAAGGGGTTTGTGGGCCCCACGTTGTCGAAAGAGAGAGGAAAAGGGAGAGGGAAGGAAGTAAATTGTATAAATGATCGCCCAACCTCACTTATTATATTAAATTATCACTAAATTTTACTTTATGACAGTATTCAACTTATAAAATCTTTCATATAGTCATATTGATTGGCTATCACCAATTTTTCAATTTATTTTATTATGTGGCTGTCATACATGCATGCATTTCTCTCACATCCACACACACATCACTACTCTCTTTTACGAGGCAAAAATAAATTAATCGAAAAATAAAAAAAGTCTTTCGAGGAGGGAGGAGGAGGGGGCACGAACACCCTCTCTCTCTCCCTCTGTGTCGATGAGGGATAGCGAGGAGGGCGGCAACCCCCTCTCCCTCGTCGCTGACGAAGAGATAGGGGGTGGCAGTCCACCTCTCCTCCGACAAGGGGTGGCAGCCCTTGAGCACGAGTTGTTGCTCTTTTTTAATTTTCTTTCAATTTTTTTATTACTTTATTAATATATTTTTTTCATATAGGAGAAATTAATGATGTTGCGGAGAGAGAAAAATATATAGGTGAGTTCGATGAACATGTGATTATAAAGTGTAGTCCAGTGAATATCTCAAGATTGAAGGAAGGTTGAATGACCATTGTACACTTTACTCGAGAGGGGGACCGCCACCCCCATCTCTCTCTCGTTCGTAGAGTGACGGAAAGCAAGGGGCGGCAACACCCTCACCGTCGAAAGATTTTTTATCTGTTTATGATTTTACTAAGTTATTACTATTTTTTATGATATGGTGGAGAGAGAATTTTTTTAATAATGAATATTGATGTGGTAGAGAGATAAAGAGTCTACGTAGACTTGAATGAGAAAGAAATATCCTCCCCATAAATTCTTGAAAATAGGTTATAGCCGATCAAAAGTAGTGACGCCCGTAAAAATTTTCAAGTTCGATGATCATAAAATTATTAAGTGGAATTCGATGACTATTTGAAGAAAGATGAATGGCCATTTGTTTAATTTACCATGGTCCAACTTCCGTTCATATTTTGATAATGCACACTAGTACAATTTAATACGAAACAATTCTCGTGTCACAATATGATAATCACGTCCTTAATATAATTTATTTAATAATCAAGGAACAACAACTGGAGTGAGCACCTCTGTTGGTTTGTAGTGACCGCTTATTGCATTTATCCCAATGATGCATGAAGAGCACTACAACATGAAATAAGTTTGCATCACAACGGCTTGTGAGAAATCCACCGTTCGAACATGGCAAAGCACTTCTCGGGTGTGTACCGAGGAGCATCATGACCGGCACTCTACAAAATTATGTACGTCAGATTAGACTTTGAACTAAATATGTTGCCCTCTAAACCATAAAAGTGAACTTTTTTTCTTTTACCTTGACAGTCGCAAATGTCAAATTGTTAGAATATGTTATCGTATACCTATGATAGAATCAAGTGCCAAAAAAAAAATGAAATAAAATTAGCCAAAAAGTACTAAAAATATAGTTTAAAATGTTGATTCATGTCGTATATATATGAACTCCAATCACGATGCATGTTAGTGTAACTCACCCAACAACTTGGCCATGAATGTGCCATGACCTCCACTCATTTACAATAGAAAAGTTAAGAGATTGTATCCACTTTTGTGTGCCTAGAAAAGGGATCATCATGTCCTGATCTCCACTGAGAAAAAGTTTAAAGTTCTCTTTAGAAATGTCCCAAAAAATAACTCAAAATATAAAATTAAGAAAAAGAAAACTTCATGCTTTGCCAAAATCTAAGATTACTCCAAATTTCAAATGCATGTTAAAGAGAAGGGGTGTGAATTTTCATTTACCTGTACACTAAAGCGCGATAACCTTTAGTTGTAAGTTTGCGACAAACATTTATAGTACTTGCAACATCAAAATCATATGGGAAACTCTGTCTATTGCATCTTTGCCATTCAGCCACTGTGCCCTGCAATGGATCGTTATCATCCCGAAGTCTTAATGAACGAACATATGGCATAGCTGAAATGAGGAAAAAACCTTTTGACATATAACTTATTTTTTGTTTATTTTATTCAGCGTTCAACTAATTTTTTGTGCACACCTTTCGTTTGAATTTAGGTTTAAGCATGTTCAGTTTTTAATTTGTATTATATATATTTTTTTTAAAATATAAAAGGAAACCCAATCTATTTATGACGGGAATGTAAAATATTTTCAACAATTAATAAAAGTAAGAGAAAAAAATCATCCATACTTAACTTCAATTTTTTTTAATTTTTTTTATTTATGTTAGCGGGTCTGTATTCCGAGTTAAATGACGAGGAAGCTAATTGCGTCTCATAGTCACCAATTGATCAAGATTTAACCCTTGTCGCATTGTATAAATGTCGAATTAGTCGGATGTTAGTAATTTCGGACATTGGTGGATCTTAGACCTTGAAAAAAAAAAGTATTTCTTTTCAAATATAATTCACTTACTGTAGGCACTAGGGCACTAGGCAGGTTACTATTTCCTAATTTTTTCATTCTTTTCATGATAAGTACTAGCTGATATGTTATTTTTTTTTCATTTTTCACGTATCTCGATCTTTGTATTATATATTGTGATCGATGTAACGAGTAGTTAAGGTGGATCATTAATTTGATTAAAGATTTTTTTAGTTCTCATCCAAACATCGAATTAATTAAATATTAATAATATTGAATACCAATGACTTTCAATCGAAAAAAATTGGATTACCTTCTTAATATTGAGAGCGTATTTTGTGTCATCATTGTTTGCCCAATGATAAACCAAAAAATGAGCATATGACTGCAAGAAAGATACCAATCAAATCTATATATATTAGCCACGTAACAATTTCTCCGAAGCTACATAATATAATAATAAAATATAATAAGCATTTATTAGTTTACTAATAAAGATTTTCGATCTAAAATCATAAAATTTAACTATTATCTTGATGCATAAAGAAGATATCCATAAGATTTTCAAGGAGTAGATAGTGAAAAATATGTTTTTATTTTTATTATTTAAATATATTATAGATTTAGGCTTATAAATAGATGAGAAATGAAGTGTGTCCAGGGGCAGAGCCAAAGACATTAATCAGGGGTGCAAAACTATAAGATTATTTTTACGAAAGATAAATGATAAATAAAAAAGTGAAAATGATAGAATAATCATAAAAAAATAAAGAAAAATGAAGATAAGAGAGATTAAACTTGAAATCTTTTAAATTCTTATCGTAAGATATTTTTATTTAACCAGTAACTACCTCATATTAAACTATTAGTAAAAAAATTAACAATATCCAAGGGTTTTAGTGTACCCCCTTGACTCAATACAAATTCTTTCAAAAAGGATATAAATAAATAAATTATTTGACATAGATTATAATGAAAATAAACATATTACTAGGTAACGCTTAAAAGAAGAGTTAAGTTTAAGATAAACAAAAAAATAAAAAATAGTTTATAGAGTCATAATTCATTGAAATTAAAAACAATTTATTAATAAATTGGCAAGATAAAAAGTTAATCGATTAAAGAAGTAAAAATAATAATTATTTAAAAGAGTAATAAATAAAATTATGATGCTATTTGTAAAATTATTTTAAAAGAGTAATAAATAAATTTTGAAGTGTCTATCTGCATCATCTTACTCAACGTAGGGACTTTAAAAGGGAACTTAAATAAAAAAAACTTTCAAAAACTAATAAATCAACAATAGAGTTTCAAAGAAAAAAACAAAAAAAATTAACAAAGAATATAAAAGAAGTCGAAACAATCAAACAACCACGTGTCAATTTCTCTTGAAGTCATGTAATATAACAATAAATTTATCAAAAAGATTTTTTTATAATATAAAAATTAATAATTATGTCGATTTATAAAAATGATAATCACAAAAATTTTCATGAGGAATATATTTTAATATGTTAATTTAAATATTTTACATTTATACCTTTAAATAGATGAGGTCATTTGCATATCTCATTTTCATCGTCTGTGAGAAGAAGACCCTATTTGGCATGACATAAAAATAGATTATGGTATAGCATTTAGCGTTTTGACTTAGTCAAAACACTTGTTAACGTGTTTGGTAAATACAAAAAAGAGTAGCGACAATCAACGGACTGCGAGCATATTGAGACGCTTGAACACCAACGTCTTGTAGGATATGGATGGCACCAAGAGGGGGGGAGTGAATTGGTGTATAAAAATCCTTAGTCTCTTTTTGCTTAATCTAGATGAGTTATGTTATATCAACGGAAGCTTGTAGATGCAAATATAAACAAGCAGAGAGAGGAGAGTAGAGAGAAAACAAACAAGCACATAAACATGAAGTTTGTTGACGAGGTTCGGTCGAACTCTTGGCCTACGTCCCCGCACTGGTCTTTTCGCACCCGAGATCTTCGGAGATCACTAGCTCCTTCTTCAAGGGTGAAGGTTCCCTTACAAACTTCTCCTTTCTTGCACGAGTACAAGGAGACAACCTCTTACAGATCTCTCAAGAACTCTTGGACGCTTCTATCCTGGATTCTTCACTCGAATCACAGAAGGGGAACTAAGGCTTCCAATCACTCAAAACGCTCGCTCAATATTTTGCCAAAGTTAGCCAAAGTTACTTCTCAAGACTCTTGGGATTACATTTTATACTTTGCGCTAAAGATCTAATTCTCTCTCTCTCAGAAAACTA
>LTAE01010940.1:5691-16017 GCA_001647135.1 Pontederia paniculata
GAAACCCTAGATTTTGTTAATATCAATCTAAGTTATTTTTCAATCTCTTGCGCATGCTTTGTTGGATTCATCTGAAATGTTTTCTTGATTTATGATTTATGAATGAATTATCATCTTGGATAAGAATGATTTATTGGTAAGACATTAGATCTAGAAAATTATTTACTCTTTATACATTGCATGTCACATCTGATGTCATCCTAGATAGGAATGTTGGATGTGAGATTTGTGAAATTATCATCCTGGATAGGAACGATCCATAGTCTAGGTTTTACAAATTAATGCATTTCAAAACCCTAATAAGAGAGTTGTCATCTTGGATAAGGAACGATTATCTTATTAGATTTGATTTAGTAGATGAATCCTGGATATGACATCTAAATTTCAGTAAAACCTAATTCTCTTGAGAAAGATTAAAAACCTAAATTGATTATTAAAACTCAGATTTCTCTTATTTATTCATCTAAGTCCAGTGCTCAAGTCATCATTCTGACGCTTAATTGTTAAATCTTTACCATTATTTAATATAAATTTTATAATCAATAAATTCTTCAAGCCAATGTACCCCTCTCATTAAAATACTGTATTAGATATTGATAGAATAAATTTCTCGTGGGATCGATACTCTATTCACTTACTTTATTACTTGATACGACTAGTGCACTTGCTAGCAATTTTGTATGTATAATTAGCACGCATTAGCTACAAATTTACTTGAGTTGGTACATAGAGATGCATGTGACCCCATGAATATTAGTGCAAGAGGTGGCTATATTTACTTCATAATCTTTATTGTTGATTATTCTCGATATCAGCATTTGCACTCATTGAAGCATCAATTCGATTTTTTTATAAGTTCATAAGCTTCAATACTAAAGTAGAGATATAGGCTAGTAAAAATTATTAAAACTCTTCTATCAAATTGTGAAGGAGAATATACAAACAGTGAGTTCCTAAATTATTTGGGGGAATAATGGAATATTATCTCAATTTACTACACCACATACTCCACAATTAAATTATGTAGTGAAAGAATAAATCGAATCTTATATGATAAAGTAAGATCAATAATGTCATACAACAACATTACAATTTTCTTTTCAAGTTATGCTTTAGAAACTACTATTACTTATTAAATATGTCCTTCAAAATTATTCTAGAAACACCGTATGCAATGTGGTACAAAAAAACTTAGCCTCTTAAGATTTGGGGTTGTGAAACTTTAATAAAAAAAGTAGGAATAAATAAGTAGAAGACTTGATCTGAAAAGGAAAGATTTGTGGGATATCATAAAGATAGTTTAGGATATTACTTTTATGTGGAAGAATAATAAATAATATTATGTTAAGGCCTGCCACTTTCTTCAAATGAGAATTTGTAGTATAAGAGAATAGTGTGAGTAATATTGAATTTGAAGAAATTCAAAATCCACATGTGGAATTTGAAATACCTCAAAATATCTCTCTACTCACAAATATCACATGTGATAAATCTTTTAATTCACAACCTCTTCGTAGATCCTCTCAAGAGTCAAAACTATATAGATGGTATGGATTCTTTGTCGAGATAGAGAATCATTTGAATACTTTTCTCGTAGAGGATCAAAACCTTGTGTCATATAAAGAGGCTTTATTTGACAAAGATTCAAAAGAAATGACAAGAAGCTATAAAGTCTGAAATTGACTCATTGCATAAAAACAATGTCTATTTGGGCATTGGTAGATCCTCCAAGTGGGATAAAACCCATTCGATGTAAATGAATTTACAAAATAAAAATTGGTGCAGATGAAAATGTGGAAATTTATAAGACAAGATTGATAGGTAAAGGATATAATCAAAGACTTAATATTGACTTTCGATGAAATCTTTGCTCTGATAGTCGTGATAAGATTCATTTGTGTATTACTTGTCATAGCCACTTACAATGATATGAAATTTGGCAAATGGATGTAAACACTACTTTCTTAAATGGTTTCATTAAAGAGGATATTACATTAAACAATAAAAAAATTTAATCCAAAAAAAAATATGAAGTATGCAATATAAAATGTCAATTTATGAGCTAAATCAACCTTCCCAACAATGGAAAATCAAGTTTAATGAAGTTACTAGATCACTTGGATTTATTAAAAATCCTAAGGAACTGTGTGCATACAGAAGTGTTAGTGGAAACAATATAATATTTCTTATAATATATGTTGCTGATATTCTTCTTATTAGGAATGATGTAGAGACATTTCGATCAGTTAAGATTTGGTTGGCCAATATGTTCTACATTGAGGATTTGGGAGAAGTGACCTATATTATAGGCATAAAGATCTATAGAGATATATCAAGAAGAATATAGGTCTTTATCAATCCATGTACATCGAAAAGATACTAAAACAATTTGATATGAAAATTTCAAAAAGAGTTATTATCATTTAAACATAGGATACATCTTGATGCGAAGATTATGAACACAGGCAAATCGACATAGCAAGTGCACTGGTCGTTCAAGTAATAGAGTGTAAGAGTAAAGGTTGTCGATCCCACAAGGAATTATTTAACTATCTAATCAGATTTCATGGCTAATAGGAGATAACAATGATTTCAGCATGGTGTTTCAGAGAATTAATAAAATATAACTAATAATAGTAGTAATATGGGATGATGACTAGGGTCTGAGCAATACTAAATTCAAGATGAATACTCAGAACCTTGTACAACAAATATATATAAGATGAAAATCAATTATTGAGTCTTCAGATGGTTAGACAAAATTAAAGTTATGAATTTTCTTAACGGGTAACTCAACTATCTTGTATTAAACAGTTCTAAAAATACCCCTTAACGGATATATCCCTAGAAAAAAATACAAGATGCAGTAAGATGTTTTCCTAGACTATTAAACCACTCAACGAATTGACTTAACATACCACAAACGATAACGTCCTAACGGATCGCAGGACATGAATTGCAAATAAGTTGACCACACTACACAATTATTGATCAATAAATCACTCAGAATTCTCAGACAAACATGTTCATGAAGAAACAATTCAACTAAATGTCTTGAAAGCTATATAAATTTTGTAGTAGCAATAATATCAAAGCATAAAAACTAATACAGAGAATATTCAGAATAGATTGTCGCAATTACAGAAAATATTTCGTCCCAACAAAGTATGGAACAAGGGATTACGCTTTTGAATGTTGAGAAGATATTGAACAACTTCTTAACGGATGTATGATCTGACTCCTCAACAGTCCTTCGGAATAACCTTTGTTCTCTGGCACTCTTGCTCTGGTTGACGACTCTAGCTCTCTAGCATATCATAGTATCCCCAGCCTAGACTCACATCCTCCTTTTTAGGTTGCAGACGAGATCTTCTTATACTCTAGGGTTTCCTCGGGTTGGAAATAGTTGTGCGTGGACGCTTGGATCAATGTTGCTTTTTTTATCAATGGTGACGATGAAAGTCCAATAAAATCTCACCCAACATCCTCAAAAATATGATATGATCCAATCTTTAAAGTCTTCGATCAAATCTCAAACTTTCTGGCCGTCAAATCATATCAAAATATCGAATATAATAATCTGCATACCTTTATCATGACCCATGATAGGATTTCATGACCCGTAAGTATAAGTATCTTCAAGGTTCCCCAAGTCATCACGGCCCGTAACTCGGGCGCCAAATAGATGTGCATCTTGAACTTCCTTCTCTCACGACCCCATGGTAGTCTTCACGACCCGTGATGAATCAAGATTTGTAATCAACTGTTGATGTCAAGGTCGTGCTGAATTGTGACGCTCCATTATATCTTCCTTCACGATCTGTAACAAGGTGTTACGACCCGTGATAAATCTATGTCGCGGTGGCTGCTCTGTAAGGGTCGTGATATAAGCATTGCGATCGTAATATTCATCATAACAGCCCGTAGTACATCTTCACGGCCCTTAACAATTTGAGTTGAAGTTGCAGCGCCTCAATGAAAGTCGTAATAGGATCTTCACGGCTTGTTATGGACTTTCCTTTAGCAAATTTCACTCCATCACAGCCCGTAATATGATGTCACGAACCGTGATGGCTTCGGGGTGTTGATTTCTTCTTCTTGAGCATGTCCATTTGCGATTTTTAGATGATTCTGATACTTCCTTTGCCTCTCCAAGTGATTTCCTATAAGATAACATCAAATAGGAGTAGATTTTGGACTAAAAAATAATATGAACAAATAAAGATAAAAATAGATGTGTGCTATGCGAAAATAACTCAAAATCATGTTTAATGCATGCCCTAAAACATGTTGCATAATACATGCATCACATCTCTCAAAAAATATGACACCTCATAATGATGATGAAAGAAAGCAAATGTAATGAGTTCTGTATGCTTCAAACCATTAGAAGCATATTAAATACTATGATATGTACAAGACATGATATTAGTCATGCTATTAGTATGATTAATCGATATCAATTGGATCAAAATTTAGAACATTGGATTGTTGTCAAGAATGTCCTTAGGTGCTTAAGAAAGACAAAGAATCGTATCTTACTTTAAGAAGGACACAACATGACGATTGAAGGTTATACTGATGTCGGCTTCATGTCAGATGTCAACAATTGGAAATCCAACTTGGTTTATATATCCACTTTGAATGGAGTTGTTGTGACTCGAAAGAGTTCAAGGAAAAATACAATAGCTGACTCCACCCACAAAAGCCAAATATATTGCCGCACCAAAAGTTGCATGGATACAAAAGTTTACTTCTGAGCTCATGGTTTTTCTCAAATGCAAATAAACCAATATCACTTTATTATGGAGTAGTATCACAAATCATTGAGCAAATGACTGATTAGAAGAACAAGCACATCCATCGCAAATATTCCTTGGTCAATGATTACCAAGAGCATCATAAGCATTAAAAAATTAGTACGTTGAATAATTTGATGGACCTATTAACTAAACCGTTATATGTATCAACAATCAATAAGCATCTTTAATCTTTAGAATATGTGTTTGAAATTTATAATAAATTGAGTTTAATGCAAGTGAAATATTTTTGTTTAGCACTTATTATGCCCTAAACACAATCTAATCTAATAAATATTATTTAATCATGGTACTTGTATTATTCTTGCCACGTTCCTGTTATGTCTTAAAATTGATTTAATGACATTGTCCATAAAGTATAGTTGTGACACACAACATATGATGATCGTAATATAAGACTCATGATGTCCACTTCAAAATATATTTATCATTTAAAGGATTGATCATAGGACAACATCAATCTAGTTAGGTGATTGTGTAGCTTATCAATCAATGATTTAACAATGTTGGTACATTAGTGCTTGTTGGCGAACAAGTTCATTGAACTAATCCACATGAGAATCATGATAGTTGGATTATTAACAAGTGTATCAAATGAAATGATTATATGCATGATTCTTTGACCTGCTTATCATTTATTACTTGTGTGTTAATGAAGTTCATTTGATAACATTAATGATAATCCATTTGGATATATTAAATATGTTTACTGGTAATATAAAAATCATGTGAAGGCATATAAATGTTCAATATATACTCTATGACTTTTATTGGAGGAATGTCTTAAGTGACCAATAAAAAATTATGCAAAGTTTGTGGTCATCTCATGAAGAATATGAGTTCTTTGTTTACATCATATCTTCATAGTCAACTAATTTATATCGAGAATAGGGATCTAATATTTCAACATGTCCTATTTGTCTCAATTCAAACATAGAAATTAGAAGGATTATATGCATATGAAAATCATATCAAGATTCACCAAACTTCATATCACTATAGGGCCATGACATATTACTAGGTATCACTTTTGGTCTATAAAAGGTTACACAACAAGTTTGGAGACATCAATAGATCTAATGGTGATTATGTCGTAGATATATTTTATATGGAGCTTGTATGGTTATAGTGATTTGAACCTAATGGGTCAGACACAAACAAGTTATTAAAGATGAATATTGAATAATGAATTCAACAATTTGATGAAATATGTTAGGTGATTAGCACAAATTAACCTCATCATGTTGCACATAAGGATTGAAAGGATGATTGAATGACTAAATATAGGTATCATTGATTGGTAGATTATTGGATAAATGTTTATCCATATAAGATTGATTCATGCAAAATTAGTTATATTTTTCATAGATATTTAGTTTAATTATTGTAAATTTTCATTGTCTCATGCGTCATTTTTTTCTAACAATTCATTTTATTTTAGTTTTCAGAGTCAAAGTTTATATAATATCATCTGCTTTTATGTTCAGGGCATTTGGCATAACGACGAGGAAGACCCATAACAAATTGGAGAGGATTCAGCACAAAAATAATTTTAAAAATTGGAAATCACAATCGTGACAAAAGCTTCACACCCGTGAGCGCATGCAACCTTTAATGGGATTTGTCATGACACGTGAAACAAATTTCATGATCGTGACAACCACAAGATAACCGAGGCATGACCTGCAACTTTCACGCCCGTGCTGATCATCACGGTCCGTGAAAGCAGTTTCACAATCGTGGGCACGTTGAAGCCAAAGTACAACGAATAACATCATAGGCTATGAAGGCATTAACCACTACAAGAATATGATGGATCAGCGACAAACGACTAGCGATAGAAACACCTGTATCTAGTCTGTCACTAGTGGCGACAACTTAATGACAACGTAGCGACAAGTTTAGTTGACATTTTTTAAAAAATAAAAATTACGACAATCTAGCGACATAATTGGCGACATAAAGCTTTCGTCGTTGATGGCGATAGAATTGGCGACGGTTTAGTGACATAATATCTGTTGCTAATTCCGGTGCCCTAAAAACCCTCCTTCGCCTCAATTTTTTTTCCGCTATTGCCTTTTCTTCTATCCGCCGTCTGCGCCCCGCGCCCGCCCGTCGCCCGCGCTCGTTGTCCGCTCGTGTTCGCGTTCGTAGTCCACCCGCCGCCCGCCCGCCTCCCACGTTCACGCTCGCCGCCTGTAAGACGTCTCCACAGCGCTCCCTACTCCGCCCTCCTCACACAGTGTGGAGGGCGGCCGAGCCCTCCTCACCGCGCCTTGATAGCTGAGGAGGGCGGCGCCCACCCTCTATATTGATTATGTTTCTTTATATTTAATCATCTTTAGTTCAATTGTAATCATGTTCAGTTAATATCGAATAACTATGTTTAGCTCATATTTAATTAAGTTTCGTTCATATTTATGTAGTATAATAAAACCTGATCGAAGCTAGATTTTTTAGTGGAAAGATGGTAAGGGTTATGTTTGTGAAGATGGAGTTGATGAATTCTTAAAATTTGCATATGAAGAACGCGGTG
This sequence comes from Pontederia paniculata, assembly GCA_001647135.1. Taxonomy (NCBI): domain Eukaryota; kingdom Viridiplantae; phylum Streptophyta; class Magnoliopsida; order Commelinales; family Pontederiaceae; genus Pontederia; species Pontederia paniculata. The sequence goes on from LTAE01010940.1 coordinate 13,048, forward strand.
TAGCCGATTCTCTTGGTCGCATTCGTTGTCCATGTGCGACACATGGTAAGTTCATATTTAATAGTTAGATTAAATTTAACTTTTTTGTCAACACTTATCGCTTTCAATGTAGGGCATCACCCGAATATCAGGAAAAGTCAGCAACCGACAAAAATAATAGATTGTCTAAGCCGGACGCGACACACCATTGCGGAAGCTCTATTGGGTTCATAGAGTATAAACGAAAAATGGTATTTTTCTAAAATTACATGAATATTATTTGTTATCGTTAATCACTTCGAGAAAATGTTTTAATATATGAAATGTGATTTTCATAGGAGTTGGCGAGCGGCGGGAAAGTTGATTTCCGAACGATGTACAAAGAAGTTTACACCAATAAGAAGACAAACCAGTTCATCTTGGAGCAAGCAAAACAAATTGTGGTATAATTTCATAACACTCATTGAAAATATTTATCATTAAGTATTTGGTATCGAAATAATTATTTTCATTTACAAGAGGCATACGATTTGCTTATGGCGGAGAAGTACGGGGATAATGCGGACTCAATCCCCGACGTCGACGAGGAGGTATGAAAAGAAGTTGCAGGACTTACTAAGAAGGGTTGACTTCGTGGATTAGGAAAATTGAGTTCGCAACAATCGAGTACTGCTTCTGTTGCTGGTCCTTCGTGTAGTTCAGCCGCCGAACCCGCCCCTACGACTATGGCTGGGATGAATGACCTTGTGATGGAGGTGGTAGATTAGAGAGTTACGCCACTTTTGTTGGAGGTACTCAGTTTGATTCGCGGTCGTTCTGCTCCTCGTACTCCTCCGTCCGATGATTAGATTATGTTTTGTTTGACTTATGTCGTAATACTTTCAAACATGTGTTGTCGACTTAGACTTTGTGATGAGTACTTAGAAACTTATGTTGTGTTACTTTGAAATTTATTAAGTTTATATGGCATCTTTATTATCTTGTGCATGAATGAGTATATTTGGTTGATATGATGATACTATGTTGCATATACGGATTTTTTCTACAAATAGATGAAACAATATAAGCTGTTTTGATAATTAGCGACAGAATAGCGACGGAATGACGATACAATTTTTGACATAATACGATAATTAGTGACATGTTAGTGATAGAGTAGCGATAATTTAGCGACAACTCTAGCGACAGAGCCGCGACAGTTTAGCGACAACGCTAGCGACAGATTACCGACATATTATCGGCTGTTGAGCGATGATTTAGAGATCATTTTTTTAGAAAACAAAAATTTAATGAAGGATTGATGACAGCTTGGCGACAACGTAACTACGACATAACGACAATTTTAGCGACAAATTTTTCTGTCGCTAATAGCGACTTATTTTTTGCGACAGTTTGTTGTTGTCGCTAGTTTGTCGCTAAATTTTATAGCGACGGATCAGCGACATATATTTCTATCGTTGAATCCTATTATTCTTGTAGTGAACACTCATGTGAGCAAATGGAATCATTGGCAATGATGAAGATAATTACTTTCAGTCATGGGCCACGATATCTTGATCACGGGCTATGAACATCCTAACGAGAAGAAGTTTACATACGTTCACGATCGTGACATTTGGGTCGTGGGTCGTGAGGAATTTGAAGATAAATTACAACCTTACGGTCACGGCCGTGAAACTCATTTCATGGGCCATAAAAATTTGACGTTGCTGAAGACCCCTTTTGATCAAGACCATGATAATCCTATAACAAGACGTGAAATCATTCTGAAATATAATAAAATTTAGCTTTGAATCGGTTAAATCTTTATCTTTTGAGGATTTTATCCCGACATTTAGTTAAATATGCTGAAAATGAAATTTGACATGTTAGTACTTTTCATTGATACCTATTGAAAATCTATAAATAAGATTCCAATGTCTCATTTTGGGATTATGCTTCAAGCCTGAGAGAGCCTCACGCTGGAGAAGAAGACGAAGTCCCACTACGCAGCTTTTGAAGGAGATGATCATTGAGGTCTCATAGTTCTAGTTCTGAATTTTTATTTTTAATCTTCTCTCTTTTATTTTGAAGGATGCACTCCCATATGTATCTTTAGTTTAATTTTCATCGAGTAATTTTATTGTAATGGAACATGTGGAACCCTTGCTGTAATTGAATTTAATTCTTATATGTATGAATGTTGTTCTTAATTTCTTTTCATGATATTTTTGAGAATTTTTTATCTTTGATAGCATCCTGGATAGAATAGTGATTCTTAGTTCTCCTTGATTTTGAAATTTTTATTCGAACAATTTCATACCATGCCTAGCTAGCATCCAGGAGAAGAGTATATTAGGTACGATGTCTATTAGATTGACATTCTGAAAAGGAGCAAGCAATAGTCTAAGAACTACCTGTTCATGCATCTCATCTTCTACTAAATTAGATTGCATTCCTGGAGAGGAACGATCAAGTCTATTAGAGTTGAGATAGTTGATTCATCCTGGAAAGAAAGATTTTTGGTAGATCCTAATTCTAATAAGAGTTCGAGTTGAATTAAATATTGATTAGACTGTAGCAAAATAATGTTTCTCCTTACTTATCTTATCTCATCCTGGTCCAATGCTTGTTGTCATCAAAATCTGAATTTATTTGTTATCTTATCTCGAATCTTGTTGTTTTTAAATCTATTTTACTAAAATAATATCATCTCCTATTAGTTTGTAAGGTTAGATATATAAGAATACAATCCTCGTGGGAACAATACGCTACTCACATTCTTTATTGATTAGTGCACTTGCTAGTGAATTTTGAGGACATTTAACACGCATCAAAGACATGATAAATTAAGTTAATGCAAGTGAGAGTTTTTTTTTGGCAAATATGTATGCACTAACTCTAATTATCATGGTTAATGGACAATCAGACGGTCAAAATGTTGATCAAGATGTTATTTGATCTTGAATATTGAAAGGAAATTGTCAAAGAAGTTATATATATATATATATA
>LTAE01010941.1:4925-16017 GCA_001647135.1 Pontederia paniculata
TATATATATATATATATATATATATATATATATATACTTTCTATACCGAAAAGTTGGAGGGGGGGAGGGGGAGGCCCCCCACACTATATGTAGGTCCTCCCCTGACTAATACATATATACTTCACCAGTGAGTTTGTTGTAAATCAAGAAAATGAGTAAAACCTGACTATGAGTCTATGACCTGCTTGTTACCCAAAAAGAAAATGACAATCCGAAATTTTCCATAGGGTTTAATTAGTCCCATCAGGGCCGATGGAGAAAAGCCCATTGGACTTCTTAGTTTATTTTACTTTTTCTGTAGAGTGAAGGCCGAAGCCCAAATTCCACTGCAAACAACATATTAAACAGAAGTGGGTCTTCATGCCATATGCCCATATTGAAGCTAAAGTGGTTTTTTTTTTACAAATCGGCCGAAGGATGCATTTGTTTCCTCTTTTTTTATATTACACATTTGAGACAATAACCCTTTCAAACATTTTTATAACAAAAGAAAGAACATGTTCAAATAAAATGTAAATTAGAAAAAACAAATTCTAAAGAATGATCGTTGGAAAGAAATTAGGCTCGAACAACATATATTTTTCACAGACGACCAAATCAATTACTAATTCTGAAGAGCATGACAAATGAAGCATTGCTGTCACGTATCTCGCATCATGCACATTAATAAATAGATCACGTTTTATTGGACTGGATAACGTCACTTTTGGTGTCCCATGACATGAGCAGAGTTACCTGTTTCACAGTGGTCAGCTTCAAAAGTTGTCAATTTCCAATTCTGATCCCACTTTTCATTAATTAGAAAGTCCGAAAAAAAATGTTCCGAATATAGAAAATTGCACTGAACTGCAGTCATAAATTCATAATGTTCATTTATTATTAAAAAAAATATAGTCATTTATGAATATTAGTTCGTGCAGTTTCAGTATAATGTCTTTTTCGATGTGCATCACTTTTCAAAGTTGTTGACAATTCAGATTGCCTTTCACGAAAATTTTGTTGTTAAATTGCCAACAATTACACATTATTTGGTGGGCACAAATAATATAATAGTCAATTCAAATAATCTCATTTAATATTTAATATGCAAAGTCAATATATCAAGGAATCCTTATCTTTTCATTTAAATATTCTTTTTCTAATATCAAAGAGGTGTTTGACTTAACTTATAAATAATTCAAGTTGAGTTTGAAAAACTCCACATTTAATAAAAAAAATCTGTGATACCAACTTATAAGTTAAGAAATATAATTACATAAGTACTCATATTCTTGTAAATTTATCATCATGTACTACTTCTTCCTTTCACATTCTCTATTTTACCATATTTCTCCTCCTTTCATTTTTATAAATTATAATTTTTTTCAAAAAGTAATATTAAGTTTTCTTAATAAATTTATAAATTAAATATGGTATTAAATTAACATGTTATTTGAATTTATTTATTCTAATTAAACTAACTTTAACTTTAAGAGTATATTAATTAACATTTATCTTAATAAATATTATAATTATTTAGTATTATTATTATTATCAACAGTTTATCTAAATATATAACTACTTATTTTTCAAATAAATTTCAACATAACTATTTATTAAACTAGTAATTATCAAATATTTCTTATTAGGTAAGTCAAACTGCCTCCCGCTTCACACACTCCGCACTAATACTCGACCTATTGAACTCCAAAAGCGGATAGATATTTCGGGTTTGTTTAATTTAATTTATAAAAAATATCTGATAAATATTTTAAGTGCTAATATTTATTTTAGAATATAAATAGTTATATGTTTAAATAAAAATTATGATAATATCAATAAGTAGTTGGAATATAAATATTGATTAAGATATACTTGTAGCCATATGATAATAATATTAAAAAATATGAATAAAAAAGTAATATAATTTATTAATAAAAATAAGCTAATGATTTAAAAATAAGTAGAGATGATTCTATTTTTTTTTTCAACTTATAAGTAAAAATTTTTATTTGTTAAATATAAAGAAATTCTAGAATCAACTTAAATTATTTATAAACTTAGTTAAATAGGACCATGAGTTGTGAGAGAAATATCCTCGGATAATGAACTCGGGAGGAACTCGACGTTCTGTTAGAGAGGTCAATATAAGAAAATAATGAACTCACTTAATTAATTTTCAAAATTTTCAAGAGGATCAAAATAACAATTAAAAAAGTTTGAGATTTTTAATATGTAAATTGTCACATCTTCTACAAACAGTCTATATTATTATTACCTATGCAATATAAATTGCTTAAATAATCCAGACTGTCCATTAAATATGAAAAGCTTACTTCTACATAATGGCCCGTAATATTTTATTTATTATACATATATATATATATATATATTGAAATAAGAAGATATAATCACTATTCATAGTTTATTAGAGTTAATTAAAGAAATTATATCAAACTAGAAAAAAAAGCTCTCAATGGATCCGAGTCTGGTTTTGTAATTTTTACATGGATACGGGTTATTATCTTCATTTCGAAATGGATTCGATTATATAAATTTTCCCTATGCTATGTTCATGCATGTTAAACTATATTTTGCAATGTAAGGTTGCAACATTTAATACTAGTTATTAACTAAAGAAAGCACAATATTAAATTAGATGCGTTAAATTTGATATATTATTAAAAATTTTAAATTAATATATTTATATTATTAAACTTTTATTTTAATTAATAATTTTAATCTATCATAATTCATCATAAAATTAATTTTAATAAAAGTTTCTTTAGAATTTAAATTTAAGACCTCTCGATTCGATATATTTTTAATAATTTTAAAAATTTAAGTGAATAAAAAAGATCAATGTTTTTATATTTTTTTAGTGATCGAAATATAAATTTGATGGAAAATAAACATATATAACGAAATATGAAGATAATACTGTAACAAAAAGTGATGTAAGAAGATAATATCATAGTAACAAATAGAAAATTCGGATATAGAAAAGCAATATTATTACTATATGATTTGGACTGGTCATATGTTTGTCTCTAAATATTATCGATTTCTTAAAGAAACCAACATGTAGAAACATCGGTGTCCGATTAATTTCGTAGTGCCACGTCTCACTATCCAACTTTAAACAAACTTAAAACTTTTTTTATTCAATAATTCTTTTTTAAATATATTTTTGCAATATATATTTTTACAAACTTTAGATGACATATAATTAAAGAATGCAATTTGTTTGATAATAAATATCTTCTAATTAGGAAAAAAAACTTTAAACGATGTGCGATTAATATTGGTAATTTCTTGTATTACAGACGTTGTCTGCATGTAGAACAATTTATTATTTTAAAACTCAAACAAGTAAAATTTAAAAATGAAAGAAATCTAAAGTAGTTTATGAAATTTGAATAGTGGATGATGAATTTCTAAAAAAGTTCAGTTATTTCTTTGATTAAAAAATACACGTATCTAAAATTATTTTATATTTTACTATTTTAAAATTTAATGTTAAATATGTCGTGCTCATTCAAAGGCCCTATTTGTCAGCGGTTTGGACAATCACTGTCCTCTCTCTCTCACATTAGACGTTGGGGGAGGGTAGCGTTTAGCCTAACACTGCTCTTCTAAATAGGATCAAAATTTAATCTCATCTTTTTCTGGATGTATAGAATAACTCATGTTTATTGGACATTAGTGAACTATTGAAAAAAAATGATGAATAAATATGTGCAGAAGTATTCTCATTTCCTTATTAATTTAAATAGAATGAAATAACTGTAAATTATAAATAGTTAACTCATTTTTTATGATATCAAAATACTAGACACCTTAGTAATAGTTTATAAAGTTCTCTTCTTTTTATCATTCATTCCTACGCCGTGCAATCGATCCGAGAGTAAAAAGGGAGAAGAAGATAAAGAGAGAAAAAGAAAATAATAAGATGCTAATGAGAAAGGAAGATAGAGAGAAAGAGGGAGAGATTAAATAGGAGAGTTAAATATCTTAACTGCTATTTTAAGAAAAATATTATTTCTATTTTTTTTTCAGGTGTTATAATACACATCTTTGCGTTTGGATTAAGAATGTGTTTGACATCAATAACGAATTAATAAGTGAATAACTATTTAAGAGTGGATAAAGATGTATTTAGTGAATAGCGATTAACTATTAGTGATTAATATTTAATGATTCGTTAAGGTGATAATAAAAAATATTTGATAAATGTGACTGTGAAATTAATTGAGAAATAAAATAACGTAAATAGACTTAATAAATTAATATGATAAATAATTTAATTTATAATATTATGTATTTTTTAAAAACTTTATATATGATTTATAATAATCAATTTAAGATAATATTTTTAAGAAACTCCAGATACATAATGCCATTATATATCATCTCTTAACGACTAACAAGTCAGCTGCAGAAATTAATTGAAAATTAACTGAAGAGAATGAAAAGTGTTCATAACAAACTGATTCAGAAGAACCCATCACCAGAAAAAAATACTGGACGAGATCTTGAGTTCTTCAAAGAATATACTCCAAGCTCAATTAACTACTATCGTCAATATATAATTATGCATCACCAACACATAGTTGATACAGCTGGTAGCTGGTTGAAATGCAATTAGAGGCAAATTAAGATTGCTAGTACTGTAGTTAGGATGGATGCTGGAAAAGGTGAACAACACAAGTGATCGCAAAATTGGAAGTGCTAGAATTCGACTAGACAACGCTTAAGAAACTAAATACACAGAAACTTCACTTTTATTGAACTCCATTCTAGGCACTGAGGGCGAACACGGCAGTGCCGGCGGCCATGGCCATAGCTGGGAACCTCGGGAGTACAATCGGCAGTGACATAATGAGCAGCCCAAAAATGAAGGCGGTATAAGAGTGGAGGAGGTTCCCGTCGAGTTGGAGGAGCCGGCCGGACCATGACACGACGATGAGGAATCCGAGCCACGTGAGAACATTCACCCCTCCCTCACCTCCTGCCGGGTTAACCGGAATTGTATGGCCGGAATCAAAATTGGCAAGAGGTACGCCGGAATTGAGACCTTGATCATTCCCTTCGTATGCCTATTTATAATTAATCAGAAAATAAAGCTGATAAGGACATTCTTTCGACAATACTTCTACATTCAGCTATAAAAAAATATCAAGAGGTAGCCAGGAACTTATGCATTAATCAGAGGCTTCCCAGAAATCACACATGAGACACATTGGTTTAGTGAACATTTTTCTTTAGTATAAAAAAATAGATGATATAAGATGTTGAATAATTTAAATATTAGAGTGTTTATATATAGAATTTTAATATAAAATAGAAAATAAAATTTCTAAGATCGTTTTGAAAATAATAAAATTTTCGTATGAGATGAATAATTTCGCCGTCCCAAATATTTAAAAAATTATAAAATACAGAAGATTATATAGATTTCCACTTATTTAATGCATTATCAATATTTCCTAATGATCATGAAATCTTCATACATATTTATCTTTTTCCTTTGTTTTTTTATTTTTTTTATTCTCGGTCAATTAGGACATCTTTGGGGAAGCAAAGCGTCCCATCAAGAAAATAATTCATCCTTTATCAATTCCGGATTATGATCCGATTTCATATCAATTGGAACATAATAAAACACAACTCAGATTTTAACCAGATCGAGACAGCTCCAAATCTAATTGATCAGTCATTCTTTTTAGCAAATCCTGAGAGAAACATAAGTATTTATGATGAATAACTCGGGAATTAGATCAATTGATAACTGGATTGAGTTCACGAAACAAAAAATCTTTGAATGAATTAGATATCAATCTCTCTTAAAAAAAGAATTATTGATTGATCTTTAGAGAATCAATTTGAAGGTAATTAAATATAACTCATGAATAAGCAAATATCTTCGATATCCACGTATCCTTTTTTTTTCGTTCCTAAGGGTGCATAATATTCTTTTGATTTATGTCTCTATCTATTTGCGTGTGGAAAGTAAGCAAATTAAGGCACGTCACGAGTTATAGCTCTCATAAGCGAGTCTTCGTATCAAGGGTTGTTTGACAATTTTGTTATGAAGTCCACTAAAGTGATGAAATTGACTGGCGACGAACCTTCCCCAATTTGTAACCCCTTTGCCTGTTTTAATTTAAAAATATTTTTTCTATCAGTTTCATTTCTTATAATTATCCGAAGCACACAATTTAATATAATATAAGATCCTGAATTAAATTATGACGGAACATATATTTTTTCTATTGTTTTTTCCGGCTAAATCAAAGTTATCAAGCTCCTCAAATAATGTTAAGAATATTAATATAAAAATATTTTTTTTATCAATTCAAAATTTTAAAATTATGAGTAGCACACATAATCTAACAAAGTTATTGAATTAGATGAATTACTAATTGTAATACATTTAAATATTTATTTTATATTTACTATTAAAAAGAAGAAAATGAAATTATTAAATTAGATGAATTACTAATAACTCGAATATATTTAGATATTTATCTTTATACTTATAGTTTATACAACATAGAAAATTAGAGATCGACGTATACTTATTGCATACGTTGCATGAACGCTGTCACTATAGTTCTAGAACAGTCAACGTTGCTGATGGTACGAAACTGTTGAATGAAAAAGGGGCCGAGCCGCACAGACCAGCATGACACGAGCTCGACCCGGCCACAGGCTCTGACCCATGTCGTGTTTGGGCACTTTGGCCCGACATAGCACAAGTAACTCGTTCTAACTCGGCGTATATTACTCACTACGATAAATTAAATTTAATTGATATAATTAATTAATAAAATTATATTTCATGATCAATGAGAGCTAATAATCAATAGTTTGATTTCTGAAGTCGCTAATTTGATCAGAAAAATATTTCTATTTTTTACCTCGATTTTGAATTAGTCAAATATTAATAACTCTGAATATTGAAATCTCGGATCAATATTCATAAAAAAATATTATTCAGAATGATTACTTCAATATTTTAGACCTTAATAATAATAATAATAATAATAATAATAATAATAATAATAATAATAATAATAATAATAATAATAATAATAATAATAATAATAATAATAATAATAATAATAATAATAATAATAATAATAATAATAATAATAATAATAATAATAATAATAATAATTTAAGATAAAAGTAAGATCGGTATTTTTAAATAAAAAGATAAGTTAAATTAACCAATAAAATGATATTTTTATCTTTCTATTTTCTAAAAATACTATTATAAACAAAAAAACTTTCTATGTCATTTGGATACGAGAACTGTGTTCTTGTAATCCCCAAGAACTAATTGATTAGATAGATAAATTTTAATTTGAAAAATTTGATCTTTGGATGAAAAAATGTAATGATGAAGAATTATAAAAATGATTAGATGTTTTAGTTCGATGGGTGTTTATATGAACTTGTAGAACTAGGATAACTTTATTTTTCAAAAATATAAAAATATTAAATTAAAAATATTTATAATAATTCTTTTAAATAATTATCATAATTAAATATAATAATAGAAATTAGTGTAATAGCATTTTAATTAAGCGACTTAATTATAAGGACGAGCTAATTAAAAAATAAAGTTAAGAAAAAGAAAAGAGATAAAAAATTAATAATTATTATTTATAAATTAATAATTATTATTAATAAGCATAATAATTTAATGTATTAATAATATTCATTTTAATAATAATATTTTAAACTAAAAAGATAATTTATTAATATATTATTTAAGTAATAAATAATTTTTAAAGTATTAGATCAACATAAAAAAAAGAACAAAAGAGTGGATTCCAATCTCACGTTGGGATCAACTTACTTAAAATCACCAAGTTCTGGTCACGTGATGATTTGATCAGAACTTGATTATGGTAATGATGACTTTTTTATGATGTTTGTCCGAACTAATGAGAACTAGGATTGATTTTAGCTCTCTAATTCCCGCATCCAAATGGAGCCTTTGAGAAATTTTGATATGACACAATAAAACTTGAGCATAATTCTCTCATGTCGTGCTCATATTTGTCATGTTAGCTTTTTTTCAATTTCAATTTCAATTTCAGCACAATAAAAAATTATATTAGCACGGGCGACGTCAGCATCAAGGGTTGATACCGATCAGACAAATTTTTTTAAAGATAAAAAGTTACCATACATTTTTTTGAGCAATTTCTAACAAGCAAGGTGGCAGCTGAGGACAAATAAGCAGTATACAATAATAAATTTGTCAATAAAAGTATACAAAATAAGAAATACCAAATAAGTAATATAAAAGTTGGTTTGCTAAAAGTTGTTCAAAAATTTATGGTAACCTTTTACCTTTAGAAAACTCATCTGATCAATCGTCGGGATCCCTGATGCTCATGTCGCACCCGCGCCTTCGTAAATTTGTGAACTTATATCTTGCTATTTGGTCTCTTTATCTACTCGCGAGTAGTTAGCGATAAATTAGGGATGAACATTTTGCTCGCAAAATATTATTCGTAATTAGCGATAAAAAAAGTTTTCCTCACAATTCCTTACAACTTTGTTGCTACTTGCTCATAGTTTGCTCATCCTATTGTTGTTGAATCTATGCATTAAGGAAAGAAAAAGAAATGAAAATGTGAAGCCTGATTGATTCATGTTATCGTAGACATTGCATGTTCTCATGAGCACTTTTGATTGATTCATTTACTGAATTGCCTCAAGATAAAAACCCACACATGATATATATACACCAAATTAATCATGAGCTTATATGTAACTTTTCATATACATAGACTATGTTTAGTGTCGGATGATATATATTGATCCAAGCATCATAAAAATAACCCATAAATAAGACAAAGAACAAAAAAAGTTGAAAGATATGTGCATTATAGCGGGTGATCAGGAGAACAATGAAGTACAAAGGCAAGATAAAGTTAACTAATAAGAGAACGTAACAGTTAGCGCCATCGAAATTGAACAATGGATGCTGTTCTTCTTCGAATAATGACAATAAAAAAAATAAGAAATCGTAAGTATATATACATACCTGTCAAACAACTCCATCTCCCCATCATTCACCTTGTCTGTTAACAACCATCCGCTCATATGATACTCTAGACAATACTCGTTGGTTGTGAGTGTAACGCTCTCAAATCCACACCCACCACATGGTAGTGTTATTATTATTACTTTAAATTAGTCTTATTTGTTGTCATGTGTTTTAGGAAGTTAGAAGGAAAGTTAATCATATTATTACTTTAAATTAGTCTTATTTGTTGTCATGTGTTTTAGGAAGTTAGAAGGATCGTTAATCATGTCTCTTTATTATTAGGAATGACTTCAGCCAGACAGTTATTTTTATTTCGCTATTTTGTTTGATGTATTTTTTTATATCTCCATTAATGAAATATTATCAGTCTCAACTTCAACATTCTTTGTTAACTCTTTACTCTTTTGTTTAGTCGAATTTATTTCACATTTAGTATCAAAGCTAGAATCTGCAGTGTCTAGAAAATCTTGATGCAATCATATTTCTTTTCACTATTGAATCATCTTTATTTCATCTGATAATTTTGTCCTGCCATCTATTCCAAGATTTGATGGACATTATGATCATTGGAGTATGTTGATGGAAAACTTTCTGAGGTCGAAAGAATACAGGCAAGTAATCTCAAAGCTTAGAAGACGACAAAAAAGGCGGTGAAATTGAAAGATCTAAAAGCAGAAAATTATTTGTTCCAGGCTATAGATCGTTCAATCTTGGAGACAAATACTTGCAAAGATACCTCCAAGCATATATGTGTCTCTTTGAAGAAGAATTAGGAAGGTTCTATGGAAACAAAATGGCAACAACTTCAAGCACTTCGAGCTGAGTTTGAAATGTTGAGGATGAAACCAGGTGATGGCAAGTAGTCTTATAGCTTAGAAGACGTCGAAAGAGGCAATAAAATTGAAAGATCTAAAAGAAAAAAAGTTGTTCCAGGCCAATCTTGGAGACAAATCTTTGCAAAGATACCTCCAAGCATATATGGGACTCTATGAAGAAGAAGTATCAAGGTTCTATGAAAACAAAAAGGCAACAACTTCAAGCACTTCGAACTGAATTTGAAATGTTGTGGATGAAACCAGGTGAGTCAGTAGCAAACTATCTCTCAAGAGTAATGGCTCTCGTCAACAAGATGAGGTATGTGACTATTGTGAAAAAGGTTCTCAGATCATTAACACTGAAGTTCAACTTTGTTGTTTGCTCGATTGAAGAATCTCATGATATAGATGAATTATCTCTTGATGAGTTACAATGTTCACTATTGACTCATGAAAAGAATTTGATCCAACAGGACCAAGAGGAGCAAGCCTTTCAAGTTGTAGTGCAAGCAAACAAAAACAGAGGAAACAATGTTAATAAGCCTAAGCAGCCAAATGATATTGGTCAAAGAACTGAAAAAGATCAAAGAAAATCTTCTTATAACTGTTACAAAGGAGGTCAAGGAGGTAAAACTCATATTGAATGTTACAAATGCCATAAATTTGGTCATTTTAAATATGAATGTAGAACAAATTTATTCAAAATCAAAGGAGAGATCTAATCTTGCAGTTCAAAAGGAGGAGATATCTTTACTGATGGTTTGTCCATCTAAGGAGGCAACTGAAAGTACTTTGTGGTACTTAGAAACATGATGCAACAATCATATGTGTGGCAACAAAGAGGCTTTCTCAATTCTGGATGAGACATTTAGGAAAAGTGTGAAATTTTGAGATAACTCAAAAGTTTTAGTTATTTGAAAGGGACATATTAAAATAAAAGTGAAAGGGGATACAAGTCAAACAATATCCATGTATTTTTTTGTGCCAAGTTTGAAGGCTAATCTTCTTAGTGTTGGACAATTATGGGAGAAAACCTATGAAGTGATTATCAAAGATGGTATATGCAAAATCCAATATGTCAATCATGGCTTGATAGCTTAGGTACACATGACTGCCAATAGAATGTTTCCTATTAATTTTAATCATTTAGAGTTGACATGTTTGATAACTCAACTAAAGGAAATAGCATACTTATAACATTTTAAATATGACCGTTGATTTTTTT
>LTAE01010942.1:3762-16016 GCA_001647135.1 Pontederia paniculata
TATATATATATATATATATATAACACGTATTAGAATGCACTTAATAGTCAATGAGGAGAATATATATAAGATTAGAAGAGAAGGAGAAGGAGATGGACAAAAGACACACAAATTAAAATAAGATTTGCTTTCACCTCATTATTTATTTCATATTTATAAGAATTTATTTTCTAAAAAATAAAATCTTTGACATTTTATGATATTCTGTGTTTGCTTCATGATTTTTTTTAATTGACTAATATCATTGATTGATTAAACTTTAACATTGTTTGTATTAAAATTTAATTAATTTTCTCTTAGTTATTTATAACTTTGAGTTAAATTAAAATTATCAATGATTCATACATAAAATAAAATATTAAAAATATAAATATAAAAATATTGATGATCATTCGAAATTAAATAACAATATAATTAGTACCTCTCCATCATCCTATTTTCATTATATTATTTATCATTAGTACAAATATCTATACATTATAAATTATAATTTTAAGATATATATATATATAATATTTTTTAAAAAAAATTGAGGGAGCGGCACTATTGTTGTTTTTATGGACATTAACATTACACTTCCCGAGGGAGACGTGGTTTTATGGCCTCGGCTTTGCAAGTTTCACTTTGACGACGGCGAACATGCAGCTGACAGTATTCAGGAAAAGTTGGGGCGGCAGCGCTTCACGTCCTGACGTGCGCTGCTGCAACTTGCGGATGCCTAAAGTGCGCGGGTGCATCTACACACAAATTAATTTATGGTTTTTTTAATCTTTGGCAACTGTGCCCCAAAACCTTCCCGACGTTCCAATTTCATCACCATTGGTCGTCTTTTGCGGCTATGGCAGGCACTCGCAAACCACTTCCTCTCGCAACCCGCTTCATGTTTTTTTCCGATTAACAAATAAATATTAAATTAGTCGATACAAAAATTTTAAATAATACGATAATTATTGTGAATATGAGAAAAAGAAAGTACGTACAAAATTCATCTTTAACTAAATTACATCATTAAATAATCACTGAGTTAATTTTAAAAAAATATAAAAAACTTTAATATAAAATAAAAAATAAACATTTTAAAATTATCTAAATTTTAGAACCTTCGTTTTTGAACCCTCACATGACATGAAATCTCCTTGACCTTTTTTTAAAATCCTCTTCGAATTCGTAGATCGGACAATAAGACTTCATATAGCCGTGACTTGATATAGGAGGAGCGACTTCATTGATCATATAAAATATTATCGTTCAATTAAAGATAATAAGTTCATATCATTGCCATTAATATATTTAGTTATCTCTCTAGCAATAATATTTCCAAAAGCACGCAGATGTACTGGTTATAATAGCAACTATTAATTGATCCCTTCATGTTTAATTTAGTTATTGCCCCTTTCGAGGAAAACGCAATAGAAAAAAATGATTCAATCGGCAGCATGATGCATGGAATCAAGGGATTCTTCTCTCAGAAGTGGCGTTCGATTACGTCAATGATTAGCTAGTAATATTTAATATGTTATGTATTGAAACGATTGCTCGAGAAAACGTACAACAGATTGAATTAAAATAATGGCAAGTTGGATTTATTATATAATTTTATTGGATTTGCGAATTATTATTGTATAATTTGGCTTGCTGACTATCCGTCAATTACAGGGGTCAATAAAAAGGCCACGGTCGTGCACTTGGACTTGAATGATGTGGGCGTAGACTCGAATATACACCCACAGGACGCCCAAAATTAATTTTATACTTGCGACCGGTTAATTAGTTAATTAACGAGAAGAAAAAACAATTTGAAACACATTCTTCGTAGTGGATTTTTATTGTCCACTACAAAACCAAAAGCACAAAAGTTAGGAAATAAATTCAGATGGTTTTTGAGCTAAGGACGCAATGAAAATATATTAGTAGATGATGTGATCCTCTAACTAAATAGCATTTTCTAATAATTAAACTTTTTTTTCATTTTTTTAGTCATTGATAACTAGTTAAAGTAAAGAGTAAATTTTTGATGATTAAAAGAATTAGACGATGGAGCATGAGAAAAAAACAGTTTATATTTCAACTCAAATTAATTGATAAAATTCTGGAAAAAAATAAACTGAAAATTTAAAAGTAATAAATTATCTTAAATCAATGTCAACAAAGTGAATGAAATATAATCAAACTGACACCAATCTAAGACGAAACCAAATAAACATTGGATGCATAATGCATTCCACTAAGGTCATGTTTAGTATGTACGTGCGTTTTGAATAATTAATAGCGGATAGCGACCGAAGGCTAGCGACTAGCTAGCAGCGAGTTAATTATTAAATTTCATAAAAATGTTTGACAAATATAACATTTGAATCGATTGACAAAATGATTAAAAAAATATAAATAATTATTTTAAATATTTTATATTATTACATGCATTCTAAATTAAATAATTTATTTGTATTAACTATTTTAATATTAATAAATAATAATAAAATACATAGTTAATTAATTATTTATAAATTAATAAAATAATAATAAATAATAAAGTGGTCACATGATATAAAAGAATAACTATGTTTATACAAATAGCAAGTAATAATAAAATTTTTTGAGGGTATATTGGAAAATAAATTTTGACACTCTAGTCACTATCCTATATGTTGATCTTGCAATCATCTCAAAATATTGGGTTTCAATCTCTTGTCGCTAATATTAAGGCTATATTTGGCATGATTAGCGATTTAACTAGCTAGTAGCGGTATAACAGTTCAAATGATGAATAGCGGTTAGCGCTTAGCGATTAGTTATTAATGATCTATCAATAAATGTATTTGGTAAATAAAATGTTTGACTTAATTTATGAGCGTTAAATGACTCAAATGAACATATGAGAGCTTTTAAATTATTTACATTATTATATGCATCACAAATGGTATATTAGACAATAACTCTCCATGCGCTACTTTTTAACTTCCATATGTTGGGTGTTCAAGCGTCTCAATACGCTCGCAGTCTGTCGCTTGTCGCTACTCGTTTTTGTGCTTACCAAACACGTTAACAAGTATTTTAACTAAATCAAAATGCTAAACTTTAAATGAACTTAAATTGTTAATCTCTTTTCCATTCTTCTCCTATCTTTTTTCACTCTAACCAAAAGAATCCTAACGACATTAGGCTTCGTCCCTTCCCTTACCTTCACCATTTTATCTATTACACTGACAGCCGAAAAAAAATTATAAATTGCCAAAAGATGATGCAACTAAATTATAGACTTAGAATAACATTGACATTTTATATATTTTTCTAAACATTATCAATAATATAATATACAACAATGTTTTTATACTGAAAAATTGTTAATAATTTTAATTTAATAAAGAAAATGAAACAAAAATATTAAATTTAAAATTGCGAATAATTTTGATTGATCCAGTACACTCCATTATAGCGTTTAAGCCGTAAAAGATGAAACAAGGATCCAACTGCGGTCCCCGACCAAATCCAACAACCCCTGCCCAAAGTTTTCTAATCCACCAAAAACACACTGCCCACTGACCTCGCCATATAAAACGCATCCCATCCGTTTCTACTCCCTTCACCAAATTAACCAAAACCAAACAAATCCCTGAAACCTCTCGATCGACCAAAGACATGGAAAATAACGTAGGAAGCGTCGACGGCCCCTTGAAGGCCATATGCAACGACGTCGGCGGCATCGCCTCCTCCGGCAGTCATGCCATCTCCCCCGCTGCCACCGTCTCCAGCGCCGAGGCCACCCTTGGCCGCCACCTCGCCCGCCGCCTCGTCCAGGTCGGCGTCACTGACGTCTTCTCCGTGCCCGGCGACTTCAACCTCACTCTCCTCGACCACCTCATCGCCGAGCCCGGCCTCAATGTCGTCGGGTGTTGTAACGAGCTCAACGCCGGCTACGCCGCCGACGGGTACGCCAGGCGCCGCGGGGTCGGCGCCTGCGTCGTCACCTTCACTGTCGGCGGTCTTAGCGTGATCAACGCCATCGCCGGCGCGTACAGTGAGAACCTCCCTGTCATCTGCATCGTCGGGGGTCCCAACTCCAACGACTACGGCACCAACCGCATCCTCCACCACACCGTTGGCCTGCCGGACTTCACACAGGAGCTGCGCTGCTTCCAGACCGTCACCTGTTACCAGGTAACAGATAAGCAAAAGTTTCTTATTCTTCTGCTCCATTTCTTCGGCAAGATCGCATTTTTAGAACTTATGTCGAGTTACTTGAGTAGGCGGTGGTGAACAATCTGGACGACGCCCACGAACTGATCGATACAGCGATCTCAACGGCGCTCAAGGAGAGCAAGCCCGTCTACATCAGTGTCAGCTGCAACCTCTCTCACATCCCGCATCCCACCTTCAGCCGCGAACCCGTCCCCTTCAGCATCGCTCCGAGGTCTGCTTCGATAACATAAGATGCTCTGTTCCTCTGTTCTGTATCTATGTTTCTTGTTAACAGGAAAGCTTTCTCTTGATCTCAGAGTGAGCAATGAGATGGGTTTGGAAGCGGCTGTGGAGGCCACAGCAGAGTTCCTGAACAAAGCTGTGAAGCCGGTCATAGTGGGCGGCCCCAAGATTCGCGTCGCCAAGGCGGGGAAGGCGTTCGTCGAGCTGGCGGATGCCAGTGGTTACGCGGTGGCGGTCATGCCGTCAGCCAAGGGCCTGGTGCCTGAGCACCACCCGAGGTTCATCGGCACGTACTGGGGCGCCGTGAGCACGGCATTCTGCGCCGAGATCGTGGAGTCCGCCGACGCCTACGTCTTCGTCGGCCCAATCTTCAACGATTACAGCTCCGTCGGGTACTCGCTGCTGCTTAAGAAGGAAAAGTCCATCATTGTGCAGCCCGACCGTGTCGTGATCGCCAACGGCCCGGCGTTCGGCTGCATCCTGATGAAGGACTTCCTCCATGCCCTCTCCAAACGGATCAAGAAGAACACCAACGCGTACGACAACTACATGCGGATCTTCGTGCCCGACGGCGTGCCTCGCGAGTCGAAGCCGAAGGAGCCCCTGAGGGTGAACATAATGTTCAAGCACATCCAAAACATGCTGTCAGGCGACACCGCGGTGATCGCTGAGACCGGAGACTCGTGGTTCAATTGCCAGAAGCTTAAGCTGCCGGCGGGCTGCGGGTATGTCTCCTTTCCAGTTTCCAAAACTAGCTACCAACTACCGCAATCTCGTTACTTCATCACTTTTGCTCATACGACATCTGCTTCCTCGCAGCTATGAGTTCCAGATGCAGTACGGTTCAATCGGATGGTCTGTCGGAGCAACTCTCGGGTACGCACAGGCCGCGAAGGATAAGCGTGTCCTCGCCTTCATCGGCGATGGAAGTTTTCAGGTAGATCCCAAAGTCATATATGAAACTGAATGCATTTTAGAGTTCATGTTACATGGAGATGACATGCGAAATGTACAAAATGCAGATGACGGCGCAGGATGTGTCGACGATGCTGCGGTGCAAGCAGAAGAGCATCATCTTCCTCATCAACAATGGAGGATACACCATCGAGGTGGAGATCCATGATGGACCTTACAACGTCATCAAGAACTGGAACTACACTGCTTTGGTGGACGCCATTCACAATGGAGAAGGCAAATGCTGGACGGCAAAGGTATGATATCGTTCTACAAGTGGCTGGAATCCTATCTGATCTCTGTGCTGAGCAGAAACTAATTGAAATGGATGAATTGCTACTGCTGTATAGGTGTTCACGGAGGAAGATTTGATCGAAGCAATTGAGACGGCCACAGGAGAGAAGAAAGACTGCTTTTGCTTCATAGAGGTTATCCTGCACAAGGATGATACGAGCAAAGAGCTGTTGGAGTGGGGCTCAAGGGTTTGCTCTGCCAACAGCAGAGGGCCCATGCCCCAGTGATCTCTCATCATGGCCAAATTGCACTGTGTTTAAGATATTTTTTGAGTATTGATTCAAGTCTTATATTTAAGGGGAATAGCCACAATAGTACTTCTTTGTTCTGATGGAACATCTACTTATTCCTTTGTAGTGCTTTAGCACATTTCTGTCAAGTGTTTACTGGTTAATGAGCAATTAAAGTATTCTTCAGTTCTCAAGTAATTTGGTGTTTGGATCCATTAGAAAGCATGTCTTTGTACCTCTAGTGTAAATGGAATGTTCATCTTCTTCCAATGTGATATGTCCAATGCATTCTCAGCAATAAAAATGATTCCCTCCTGCTGCTTTGTTCAACTCTGTAATGTTTGTCTAATTTCACTTATTACGTACCATATTTGTGAAACTAAATATGTATTCAGAACCATCATAGGCCTAGGAGAACAAATTGAGAAGTGTTATTTATCTTTTTTTCCAAGGCTTATTACATGTCCAAAGTTACAAAACTGGAAATAAACCAAGTGATCCTGCTCAAAGCATTGCATGAATCATGAGACATTTTTTTTAAGCAGTACGGCCTACAAGTGCCCATCTCAGAACAGCTAATAATAAACTTTAGGTTAAAGGAATGAAAAAAAAAATCTATGAGTGTCCATACACTATACGTTACACATTGCAAAAAAGAAGGGTACAGATTGAGAAATGGAGAATCTACCAGGAGTGAGAGCGATGATGGCTACAAAACAAACTGGTACAGCGACAGCACCACAAAATCCAATGGCTCTTGTTTCCATCACCTGCATTACAAAACAAGCTGCATCCAACACTTCGAACCCACCACCGCTTCAAGCACACAGACCACAACAAACCAAACACCTCCCCGGATGCCCCCCGTCCGACACGCCCACACGCGTCCATCCCCATTCCTCCCTCCTTCCCCTTTCGACGAGCTCCGTCTCAGTGGACGACGAGCTCGAGCTCGAGCTCCAACGGCGGGTCCGGCGCGCCGAGCGTACCCCTGCACAGCGGGCAGCTCGACTGCGTTCGTAGCCACGCATCCACGCACTCCGGATGGAACCCGTGGTTGCATCCCGGCAGCGCCTTCACCTTGTCGCCGTCCTCGAAGCCGACGAGGCAGATCGAGCACTGGGCGTCCTCGGGGCCCTCCGACGCGCGATGCAGGTGCACCGGGAAGCTGGCGATGGTCTCCGGATCGAGGCCCGCCGCCCGGTGCACGGCCGCGTTGGAGGAGGAGCTCCCGGAGCTGGCGTCCACGGCGGAGGCATGGAGGAGGCGGCGGCGGCAGGCCCACCTCATGTAGAGGCACAGAAGTGTGAACAGGAGGAGGAGGAAGAAGGAGACGGCGAGGAGGAGGACGCCGCCGCCGTGGACGTGGAAGTTCTTGTCGTCGAGCTCGTCGTAGTGCCAGTTGAACGTCTGCGCTTCCTGCGCGGCCATTGGCCGGGGAACGGTGGCGCTGTAAGAGAAGCCACGGGGAGAGGTCTCAGCAGCGTGGTACCAGGAGCGTTGAACGAAGGGTGCGGTGGAAATGGATGGGAGTGCTTGCTACATGGCGTGCTCTTGTTCTGTTTGGTTTGGGAGGTTTCGACATCTTACAAGCTGCTCGCTCGCTCTCTCGCTCGCTTGCTTTATGGTACCAAAACTACTAATAAAAATAATAATAAAAAAATTGTTACAAAATTTTTAATTAATTAAAGTTTACTCGGTAAATAAATGGAATAAGTTAATAGTCTAATATTAATGGCTGTTGTATACCTCGATCTTTGGATACTAAAATTAATATTAAGGAGAAATAAAACATTTCGAGAGGTAAATTAGCTGGTGGCAGCCAAGCAACTTAAAATTTCCGTGAATATATTTAATTGCTTAGAAAAGATGTACATGCATTTACAATTAATTGATGGCGGTGAGACATGGCGTGCGTTTTGACTTGCTACTTGGGTACTACTCCACACTGATACTTGTCACGTAGATGGTCCCCGAATGCAAGTTGGATCGCATGGTTGTTGATTAGGCAAATGTATAAAAGGTGGAGAACACAAAACTTTTTTTTTCTCTAAAATACTGAATTTTAATTGGTTAAATTTATAGTTTTATTTAAAAAACAAATCTATAAGAAAAAAATAATTCTTTAAAATGTGAATAATAATTTATTTTATGTATTTGATAAGTCATTATTAAATATGAAGAAATATTATTTTGGGGAAGTTTGGTAATAAGAATATATTTTTTCTCACTTTTCTAAAAACTCAATTTAGTTTTTGAGTCGAGAAAAAAATTCAGTTGTATTATCAAATAATAAAAATGAGAAAATTATTTATCTGAAAAATATTTTTATCAAAACAAGCATGGCTCTAATATGAATTTATGGCCTCCCCATTTATATTCATAGGATAAAAAATATTTTCAAATTGGAAAAATAAAAATATCGTACATTAATATATTAACATTATGTCAGACATAATTTTTAATTATCAAATTTTGAATTTATGATTGTAATATATTGTCAGAAGTATTTATATAAGTTATTTTACTATCCATATATGAGTAATTTTAATAATAACTCATAATCATAAATAAAGAATTTGAAAATATATGTTCATAAAACGTTCATTAATTATTTCTATATTTTTCCCAACGGAGTTATCATTGTAATAAGCACATTAAATCTTAGTACTTTATCTTTAATGTTATCAAACTTGGATAATTAAATTTGGAATATTGTCTATACACATCCACAATTGCTTTTCTAACGGAGACAATTTATTTCCAATATTAATTCGAGTACAGGTTAACAGTGTTCAATATGTGATTTGATGTGAGTGGTTATAAATACGGATGTGCCTAATACATTCTATTGCAGGATTATGGTTGTATTGGATCCTTTGTGCTATTCATTTGTTTTTAGTTTTGTGAGGAAAAGAAACTTATGTATTGATAAAACTTATCATTCATGTAAAAAATAGTATAACATGATTTCTTATGTTAAATATATATATATATATATATATATGGTGAATTAGAAAATTCTTGCGCAAGATAAAAATATTAAATTAGGTTTCGCCAAACACCGGTGTGAATGTTGACAAAATGGAAATATGATATAATGTAAAAGTTAAAGATGTGGACTGACGAGGTACATATGTGACTTCCTGTATAATTAAATGTATATAAGTACATATGATACTGCATCACTGCCAAAATCCAGCTACAAATTAGATAAGATAGGCAAAGTTGACTCCACCGATATGGGCCGCGATGTCAAGAAAAATATTGATTCTTGCTGATAGATTAACTTTCATTCTTAAAAAAAAAGATAACGATATTCTTGGCAAGGAACAATAATTGATGTATGAGTTATTTTATTCTTTCATTTGTAGACATCTACAAACGTTTCTTATTAAGGATAACATATATTTGTTGATACGCCCATACACTTGTGACCAAGACCATGCATAGTTGAAGGTTAATTAATTCATATCGATTGGTCAACCGTTGGAAGAACTTTCTATTGACTTTTTTATGGTTTCAAATTTCCACAAAAAAAGTAGAATAAGTTGATTTTCTAATTTTCAAAGTTAAAGTTCAGAGATTTCTTTTCCATAAATAGTCTCCAATTAAGGGTGATATTAGATTTGATTACCACAGCGAATTTTTTTTCCAGAGGATGAATTGTTGCAAAACAAATAAAATTCAACGGATATTATGTTACGCACAGAATGTCCGGAAAAAAAAATAAGTTTGCAACAATATTTGACCAGGCACGAATTTAGTGATGCCGAATTCACCGCAACATGTGCCGGAAGTATCATACATAATCCACCGCAAACTTGAATTAGACCTTATCCAATGACACAAGCTTGTGGTTGAATTTGATGGAGCCAGTTTCGTAAGCAATTAGGCATAGTACAAAAAAATAGCATCCGATGAAAATTTAAGGTGTTCAAATATCCTCATTTAAGACGATAAAGTTATTCACCACAATTTGCAACCGAAAATAAAACAGTCACATTTTCAATTTAAGACGAACAAAATTTTCTTAAAGTTGTGTGGAAAAAGAGGAGGTACCACAATTTCAACACAATATGGGGTGATTTCAAGAACCACCTATAACTATAAATCATGACGATTGTCAAAACGGTCTGCGAAATTTTATTGGATCATATGACAAAACATTTTTATTGCACACCATTTATTTCTCTTACATATCAAGAAAAAACATGGCAAAGAAGCTACTTGGATATTATAGGCATTGTTTCTTCGCCCAAATCTAAGAACAGATGATCATCTTTTTGTAGTATAACACTTATATAATGATATCTAGTTAATTCAACGGTGATCTTCATATGTCTTGGTATCTACACAAGCAAACTTTAAAAAGAGAGGTCATATTTATTTCATGTAAATATTATAATTCATATCAAAGTCAAACATCTAAATTAATTGGGTTTAATTTAATTTAAATTTTTGGGTTTTCATGAGTTTATAGCCCAACAATCTCCCACTTAAGCCCATAACAATGAGATGTTTTTATCAAGAATTATCGCCTTATCTGTATATCGACCAATCTCACATTTTGTTACAATTTTTCTCTTGGTTTTGTCTTTGATTCTTCCTCTTTAATAATCACCATATATTCAAGACTCTAATATATAATGGAATAATGATATTTCTTGTCGATTTACAAAGTTGGAAAGTGGCTTGCTTCCCTACTCAATATCTTCTACATTTGTATCATCTACATCCACCAATGACTTATCACTTCCAAGTTCAACATGTACATTATCATTACTCTATGTTTTTTATCTACTTAGGTTTTCCAATATTTCAATTTTATTAAACATAATGTCTCCACTTCTGATGATTTTCTTCTTCTTTAGATCTCATAACTAGTATTCATATTCTATATCTTCATAATCTAGATATATATACTCTTGAACTTTGTCATTCAAATTTTATCATTGTTCCTTCGATATATGTGCAAAAGTTTTGCAACAAAAACTTTTAGTGTAGAATAAGAAATATTCTTATCAATCCACATTCTCTCAAGATTATCAAAATTCAAAGGAACTAATGGATATATGTTAATTGGATAGCATGCTATATTTGTAGCTTCACTCCAAAAACCATCTAGTTTATCCATCCCCAACATTCATGTAAAATGTCCAAAATGATTTTGTTCTTTTAGCAACACCATTATGATATGAAGTTCCAAGCATCATCTTCTCATATTTCAGTCATGCTTTGAGAAATAATTCTTGAACATCGTAGACATATATTCACCATCATGATCTATGTGATTACCTTTCAATTTATTTCTTATCCTTTCTCCCACTATGACGTGAACATTTTAGAAACCTAAAAAACCTTTTTTTCGTAAAATGAATCAACAATTTTCATGAACATCATCAATAAAGGAAACAAGATATATATTGTCACCTAATTAATTAACCTCAATGGGACTATACACATCAAAATGTATTGAATCCAATGTATTTTCTTTTCTCTTAAAACTCGACATAAAAGACAATCATCACAAGTATTCAAAGTTTTACCTTTGTTAAGAGTAGTGGTCGAATTTATTGGCAAAACCTCTTTCTCACTCATATGTCTCAGTCTCTTGTGCCACAAATCTAGTGAAGTTTCTTTCTTTATTACATTAATTTACTGGCCAATCAAATTCACTTGACTCTTATAGAAAACATTCGACACAGATGTATTTTCTTTTCTTTTAAAACTCGCTCATATGTCCCAATCTCTAATGTCACAAGTCTAATGAAACTTCTCCCTTTATTTCATTAGTTGATTGCCTAATCAAATTTACTTGAATATTGTAGAAAACACCTAACAACTTTTTTAGCAACAACCATGGATCCCTTAATCATTTTACACCTTTTCACCTATATTTTTTTTTTATTTTGAAAAGTAGAAGTTATCTATTGATAAGTAAATCGAAATTGTCAGAGTACAATATTCCTTGGAGGCCCGGAGGGGGACCTTCCTCCCAAAAAACATCTACTGGCGCGGCGCGCCCTTCGGATGCCAAAAAGTCCGCAGCCCTATTAGCTTCCCGGAAAATATGTTTACATTCAAACTCCTCAAAAAAAGGAATGAGATTCCATATGTCCCACACTATGCTTTTAACTCTCCAAGGGCATTGCAACCTCTTGTTCACCAAGTTCACCACTGTCATGGAATCGGACTCCGCATACACCTTTTTAATGTCCTTCTGCCTGCATCTAAGGAGACCGCATATGAATCCCCATAGTTCCGCTTCGAGTACCGAATGAAAATGTCTATTTAGGGCGCCTGCAAACACAAAAGATTTATCAGCAGATCTTAATATAAAACCTGCTCCCCCCA
>LTAE01010943.1:0-16016 GCA_001647135.1 Pontederia paniculata
TGAGCTTCTTTGGAAGAGAGGTGTGCCTTACCTCTCGAAGCGGAGAAAATGCGATGTGGTGTAGGGATTCTTCTTCTAGTTGAAAAGAAGTGCTAGTGGATCTCCGATGGCCTTGAGATCGAGAAGTTGGAGCGGGGACGTAGGCCAAGTTGGGATCGAACCTCGTCAACAACTTGATCCGTGTCTTGAGTTTGCATTTCTCTCTTACTTGCTTTACTTATCATCTTGCATTCTCATATCATTATTGCACTTGTTCTTGATTGAGAACTTAAGATTTGACCTTTGCAATAAATCGATTTTGAGCTTCCGTGTTTTTATTGTGAAATCGGTTTAAAGTTTTATACACCAATTCACCCCCTCCCCTCTTGGTGCCAAGTGATCCTACATAGGCCAGCAATCTAGAATCTTAAACAAGTAAACAGATTGAGATATGTAGTGTTATGACCATAAAATTCGAAAATTCAATTCTTTCTATAGATCAAACCATGAATTATATTACACTAAGCAGTCAATAAGAGAAACTTATGATCATCTTAGAGAAAGAATAACATTAAGAACAAAATACACATTCAAAATGAACAACTCATAAAATTATCCAATCTAAATTATGGTTCACAAAATTCCTAAAACAATCTACTTACTACAGAGATTACTTGCGACTAAACAACCGAAAAAGTTCATCACAAACTGAAGAGAATACAAGAAACTACTGTAGAATTATATAACAGCCTTCCCCGAATGCACTATCTCCTTCATCGTAGAACTCCAGTCGCCTTCTCTCCACCCTGACCGCCTCAAATAAAAGAAACCAAAAACCAACAACAGCCAACCCCTTTTCCTATGTATGTATCTCTTTTTATACCCTTCTCCAGATTAGGGTTTCATAGGGGTTTCATGGTAGCCTTCTGATCAAGTTTGAATTATGGTCAATGGTTGTGATGAAAAATCCAAAAAAATCTCTTTCAAATCTTCAGAAGTGTCTTGCACCCAGATCTCTAAAGTCTCAAATCGGATAGACTTTTTCTTGGCCATCAAATCTGATCAAATACTCAAAAATATAAACTTTCACAACTCTTTCATGGCCCATGATAGGACATCATGGCTTGTAAGTATATAGATCTTCATATCATCTTCAGTCTTCACGGCATGTGGCTCGTATGCAGGTCTGATATCCTTCAAGTGATTTCATATTCTTACGACCCGTAACCTCCTTTACGACTTGTAATGATAACTTTGCAATGGATGGTCGTTGTTGTAGAAGTCGTGATTTCCCATAATGCTCAGTGAATGGTTATGTAATGGCCCGTAATATCCTATTATGGCCCATAATGAACTCGAAGCTCGGACTTGTGATGTTGTAAAAGGCACTATCTCCATCCTTGTGGTCGTAACATCTGGCTTTACGGGCCTGTAATCAACTATCACAGCTCGTAATAAACTGGGTGGTAATCTTTTTGCTCGTTGGACAGGTCATGATGTTGCATAACGCCTCGTGACGGGCTTGATTGCTCCTTATATTCCTTCATCACGGTCGTAATGGCCTATCACGACCTTTGATGAGTCCTGAATGTTGTAATATTTTCTCGTACTATGCGCTTTTGTGGAGTTAAGTCCATCTAAGCCTTCCCTAAGCTTCTCCAACTGCTTTCCTACAAAATAAACATCAAATAAGAGTAGATTTCGGACTTGAAACAATATGAACAAATAAAGACTAAAATAGATGCATGTCATGCAAGAATGACTCAAAATCATGCTTAATGGAGGCTCTAAAATATATTGTGAAATGCATGCATCAGGATGAGATAAGATAAGATAGGGATAAACATTATTTTAACACAAGATTAATTAAAGTTTAATTTTAATCAAATTTCTATGTCGATTATGATCTACCCAAGATATTACTTCCTCTTCAAGATGAATCAACTATCTTAATTCTAGATAAACTTAGTTGTTCTTCTCTAAATGTCAATCTTATCTCCTAGAAATTAAGATGCATTAAATTGTATCTCCTAAATTATTTATTGTTCCTTTCTAGGATACTAATCTAATAGACCACACACATAAATATTCATCTTCAGAGTCCTACTCGGGTATGACATGCAATGCTTTGATTAAAATAACAAATAAAATTCAAATATCAAAGAGAAAAAGAATCAATTATTCCAATCCCTGATGTTAATTAGATCAATGCCTCCAATGATAAATGAAAAATATTAAGAACATCATTCATACTCATAAGAAAATTGAAGAACAAAAATTAATTAAATAAAGGGATTAAACATGTTCCCCTTGCAATAAAATCACTCCATAAGAATAAACTAGAGATTACAAAAGGAGTTCATCCTTCAAAACAAAACAAAAGAATAAAATATAAAATCAACTAGGGACTAAGACACATTGATGATCTCTCCTTTCGAATATGTGCAGAATATTTTCCTCTTGTCCGGGTGTTAGGCTCGCTCCCTGCTTGAAGCATCCCCCTCAATGAATCCTTGGAGTACTATTTACAGATTTTTTTTTCAATATGTCTTATCTTGTGAAGAGTCCTAGCGTTTTGGAATTTATTTTTACCAGATTTACTAGAATTTCATGTAATCTTAAAGTTCAAATCCATAAAAGATAAGACTTGATTGGTCCAAATTCAACTTAACTCTCTTCCAATCTGTATTTCATGGCTCGTGACAAGGTAATAACAGCATCATCGAGATTTCAAAGCATTTTATAAAGATCTCATGGTCGTGACCTA
The DNA here is from genome assembly GCA_001647135.1 of Pontederia paniculata. Classification (NCBI taxonomy): domain Eukaryota; kingdom Viridiplantae; phylum Streptophyta; class Magnoliopsida; order Commelinales; family Pontederiaceae; genus Pontederia; species Pontederia paniculata. The sequence continues at coordinate 2,747 of LTAE01010943.1, forward strand.
ATTATTGCTACTTCTCTTCATAACCCTAACGTCATGCGATTAGGATATCATGGTCATGACCATATACGTTGATGAAGTAAAAAGTGTTGCTAAAAGAAGTGGCACCAGATTCCAGAATGTCAAGGTTTGACAGTTCTGGAGCAGCCTAACAGAAATAGATTATCAACAAGTCTTAAAATTAACCTAAACACACAACTCCAACCGCAAGTATATGGTTATCCTTGTAGTATTTTCGGATCGAATCCAAAGGAAAATTAGAATTTCACAATTCAACCACTCTATTCTATCACGAACCGAAATCAAAGGGAGGAAATCTTCGTGCATGAATAAAAGGAAACGGAACTCGAATCTGAAAAGTAAAATAAAACGAAATAGTTTTGTTGTTTTTAAGATTTAAAAAGGACAAGAGCAGAGAAAATGCGAAGGAAGACGAATCACTCAAATATAGAAAGTAGTTGGGACATGGGAATCATTTTAAAACTCTATTTGCTAATGAACATATGAAGCTAAAATAAATGTGACTTGAGATATTAAGATAACAAACCCAGCTACTCTCGTAGTCAAGGGGCATGCACTCAAATTCCTACAGCCTTCTCATACACAATCTCTCGATGCTATGGGTAACCCCTCTCCAATCAACTTTAGGTATCCGTTGAAATTTCACGATCTCACACGAATCCCTTAGACAAAGGGGTTCTCCCTCTCGGTCTCAACACCGTAAAAGTGGAATGAAGTTCACACCTCATAAAGACTTACTCCCCTCTCGGATCCTTGTAGTGCTCGTGCAACATATCCTTCCCTCTCGGGATAGGGATGTAACATAAGTATGAATAATCGATCCAACTAAAAGATAGCAGAACTACACATTACTTCTTCTCATTGGAAAGGTTCTCCCTCTCGGTCGCAACCCTCCACCTAAAATAGGATAACAAGTAACTGATCACATCAAAATCAGCACATATAGGAAGCACATTATGCAAGAGAAGATTGGAAAGTCAAAATTAATGCATTAAAAGATTATTCAAACAACAAACAGAAGTTCACAACTCATCCCATGCCAGGCTCAAATGTTTCGCCTATAACAGTCATTACACACATCAAAATAGGAGTTCCTCATCGGAAATCAACAAAAGTAGAAATTAAAGAACAAAACCAATGATACTCCTCAATATCCTCCCATGAAAACTCTCTCCTCCCTCTGGTTCTTTCCTTTGGTTCCTTCCTACTCCTTACAATGGCGGCAGCTCCTTTCCTTCTCGGACGCGGAACCTCTCTTCCTTCTTTCTTCTTGCCTTTTATCCTTTCCCTTTCCTTCAATCACTAACTGCCAATTGTCCCTTACACACCTCTGCCAATATGCCCTGGAAGCTGCCAAGGAATCTTCTGCACCTATACTACAAAACCGGTAGAGGAATCTTCAGAAGTTTGTTTTAGTTTGTCTTCTAGCGGAATTTGGCAGGTAGTGGCGTCAGGCCTTAAACGTCTACACAAGTGCCCCCAGGTTCAGTTTTCCAGCACAAGTGTCATATGGTCTCGGCTAAGTTCCTACAGGAGAAATAAAAAATTATCATTCAAAACTTCATTGAAAAGAGTCTTGGGAATAAAAATATGCACTTATATCCAAGAAATTTCAAATGATGCAAAGACTATAAGAATGTGCGACAATATGTATAAATAGATGCCGAATTCATGAACAAAGTGTAGAGTTTGATATAAAAATATAAGAGTAAATTCTCTGTCGATATAATTCCCCCAAACATGTCCTCAAGTAAAGAATCAGAGAATATTAAGGCCAAAGAAGTGCAGTTCAAATCAGCTACACTATGAAATCATAATAGCTTACACAACTATCCTTAGTAGATTAGATCTTCAGTCATCATTGCATTTTCTTAACCAATTAGCCTTTTCTTAGAACCACTGAAACTCAAGCCTAGGAGCACCCTTAAAGATGCAAGCTAGATGATCTCTTCCCACAGCCATTTCTCTAGACTTACAATCCTTGATAAAAAGTAGAAATGATGGTGGTTTATTCACAAGCATAAATGGGTTACTAACATTCTTCCTCTTTTTTTTCTTTTCAAACTGGGTTACTAACCGAATTTTTTTCTCTTTTTCAAACAGGGTTACTAACACTTTTCTTTCTCTTTTTCTTCTTTTGAAATGGGTTACTAACCCTTTTTCTTCTTTTTTTTCTTTTGAACGTGGTTATTAACCCTCTTTTTTATTTGGAAGAATATACATAGATGTTGCTTGAGAATAAACTAACAATAGATACAAGGATTATTAAAAATTAGAGAGTAGCATGATCAGGGTTTCATCACAACTGCTATGAGTTTTGCTTGGGGCAGTTATGTTTCTTGGTTATATCTATTTTTAGGAATGACCGAAGGTTCTAACAAATTGGGATGAGAGTGTAAGGCTAGTATGGTTGCATAATGTCTTCTAGATCTAGGTTGAGTGAGCAGAAATGTCTATGCCAAAATCATGGTATTATAAGAAGAAAAGGCATATGAGAGTGTTGACATGTTGCAAAAGGGGATGATTTCAAAAATGCTAAACATATTTAATTACAAATAAAGCAAAAAGTAGGCATGGCAACTAAGTTTTAAGAAAGTGACCATACCATTGGCTCCCCCAAACTTAAATTCAACATTGTCCTCAGTGTTGATCTAAGTGAGGGACAGAAGCTTGTTAAGGCTTGGTGGGTGGGAGCTGGGACCAGCCTCGGTGACTCCCAGCTTTTCAGCAATGGATAGGAGAAGACCTCTAAGTTGTTTATTCTCCTTTTTCAGACTGATGTTATGGCCCAAGATGGTGGACGTAGTGCGTTCTGCTTGGTCATCTAAAAGGCATACATGTCTGGGGTGGGCGTAGGTTGAGCATCCTCTGTGATGGGGGCAGCTTGAGTATCAGCTAGAATGGAGGTGGGGGCAGCTGAAGTGGTCTTTCTCTTTTAATGGCAGGGGTAGTATAATTTGAGATGGGGGCAGTTGGAGTTCTCTTCATCTTTTTGGTGGTTGTAGGGGGGTCAGGGCTATGGATCCTTTTCTTAGCTTTTCCTTTTGATAATAGCTCAAATTCAAAAGCGGCAACAACTGAAGCTAGTGAAGTGGGGTCAACTTGAGTTGCATCCTCTAACAACTAGCTTTTCTTGTTAGTAATTGTTGTATGGGTAGGGACAGGTAGCTTGATGTAGTGGTGGGGGTCCTTGGTGATTAGATAGTATCCATCATGACGGAAGGTCACTATCTTCATATGCACAACTTTTCATATCAACTTTCCCCCTTGGCAGAAACATCTTTTAGTAACTTAACATCAATGCCACATGCCTTTGCAATAGGTGTCACTAATCCTCCTACGACAATAGTTCCCTTATCTTGTCGCGTCATTTTGTACACATTAGAGAGGAAGATGCCGACGAGGTTAATCTTTTTCTGCTTCAAAAAAGCCCGAATGATATATAATCCTGTCTCCCTAACGTTGGATTCAGTGTTAGTGCCCCCAGCAAAGTGTTCGCCAAAACTCGATGGAAGTATCGGATGATCAGACTGCGGATGCAAGAGGATGTGGCTCGTTTGTTCTGCAATTCATCTTCACTGGTTATCCAGTTCCATAATATCTTGGGGTTATATGCAAAAGATTTATGAACAATTGTTGAAGGTAGCCCCAATGCTTGCTCAAACTGATTAAAGGTCCAATTGAATTCCTGGTTAAAGAGGCAAAATGTCACCTGTCAGTCCTCCTTGTATACTTCCAAACTACTGAGGAATTCCTTAGCAACGGATTGGGATGTATCCCACCCTCGGAGAAAGAAATCTGATACGTGCATCCCAACAGTTAGAGCTTTGAAATTGTTGAAGAAGCCAAGCTTCTTGAGGATGCTTTGATCCAGGAACCGTGTAGGATGGAAGGCCCTGTTGTTTAGTATCTTATAGCGGTGCTCATGTTTCTTGTTCCTAAATATCAGTTGTCCTAGGCGTTGGAAATGTTTGATGGCTGATGGTGTTTCCGAGATAGTAGCTGCAGCCTGAGAAGTTTCTGGGGTAGCTAATCCTTCAGTGGGCTCTTCAGTAGATTCATCAGAGGACTCTTCAGCAGTCGCTTCAGCAAATGCAGATGCTTCAGTTAAAGTAGAAGCTTTGGGTGATGCTGCCTTGGATGTATGAGATGCTTCAGCAGCAGCGACACCTTCAGATGGTATAGGGACCTCTACGGCTGCATTGTCGAATGATGGAATGGCTTCAACAGTTGCAACTTCAGAGGGTAGTGATGGTTCGATAGCTGCAACTTCAGGGGGTGTTGCATCCTTAGGAATGGACTCTACAGTTTGTGTCACGTCATTAGGGGGTAGGTCAGTAGTTTGAGGAGTTTCATCAAGAGTCGCGGCGATGGAAGGGAGATCTACTGGCATCGTTGGCTCTGTGGGGGGGCAGCTCAGAGGTGTTGTGGCTCTGCTAGAGGATGGGGAATCTGCAAGCAGTTCACTGATCGCCGGCGATTGGGGTGGTATTCTGAAAATGTCGAAGTGTTGCTCCAAACTGTGCGACGGAGATGATGGAGCTGGATCAGTTGTGGGTAGTGCTAACAAGTTCAATGTCGTGTCTACTCCCACCGTCACTAGCGCTGGTGTCTTCTCTAAACTCGAAGAGGAGGGTGGAGAGGGTCGCTTGCATGGAGGCATTCCGACTCGCTTCGTGACTAGGATCTTTCGTCGAACCTGATTATGATGAGGGTGCTTGCTGAGTGCTGTTTGGTGCGGAGGCTATGTGGGGACGACCGTTTGCTGCCTTCTCCCCCCAGGTTGATAGGGTTTGTTGATGAAGAGCCGGTGGACCCCTTCTTCGGTTTTGGATGCCAGATGTGGCCGATGGCTTGTCTTCTCGTGGCAACCATTGTCTTTTATCAACGCTCAAGGGGTCGCTGGTGGGAGAAGGGGAAGCGTCGGTGTTTTTTGGGTTGCTAGGGATTTGGGCATGGAGGTGGTGGGGTTTGATGCGGTGATGGTTGGGTGTTGGGTGTCGGGTGTTGGAGAGAGAAAGTGAAGTGCATTTTTGGGAGAGGAGGCAATGGTCGAGTAAACAAAGAAGTGGGATTCATCGTGATTATGAAATGAGCCTGTCACGTGCTCTCATTGTAGAACAGGCTACAACGTCTCCATCTTTTGTCTCGTAGTGGAACAATGCTATCGGCAGCTTGTTCAAACCCTGAATAGCTCACTTGCCCTCATCTGATCCCTGGAGTTATTAAGAACAAAGACAAAAAACTTATGAAGGTTAGAAAGTAAACCTAGGTTGCTTCCCAAGTAAGCGCCCTAGTTTAATGTCTTTGGGCCAGACATAGTCCTGTCTGTAGTCATCAGGTGGGTTGTGGTGGTTCTTCCAAAGAGATAACAGTTGGTGGTTCGAATGGTGTCACCTCATGATATAATTTGACCTGCTGTCCATCCACCTAAATAATTCTCCTGGCATGTTCATCAATTCCACATCACTTGAGGAGAGGATTTGAGTGACTAAAAATGGGTTAGACCATTTGGATTTTAGTTTATCTGGGAAGAACTTGAATCTAGAGTTGAATAAAAGGACTTGGTCTATCACTTGGAATATTTGTTTTTGAATTTGATCATCATGTCATCTCTTGGTATTTTCTTTGTAAATTCTTGAATTTTCATAAGCAACAGGCCTTAGTTCTTCAAGCTCATGTAGTTGAATTCTTCGATGATCACTAACTTCACTCAAATCAAAGTTTAGGTACTTGATTGCCCAAAAAGTTTTGTGTTCCAATTCAACAGGAAATTGGCAGGAGTTCCCGTATATCAATCTAAATGGGGTAACTCCTAGCGAAGTTTTAAATGCTATCATATATGCCGAAAGAGCTTCATCAGTTTCATGCTCCAATATTTCCTTGATGAGGCCACTACCTTTTCCAGAATAGACTTAATCTGCTGATTACTAACTTCTGCCTGCCCGCAGGTCTGAGGGTGGTAGGGGGAGCTACTCTATGGGTGATACCATACTTCCTTATTAAAGTCTCGAAACTTCTTTCTATTAAGTGTTTCCCCCATCACTAATGATTACCCTTGGCATTCCAAATCTGGAAAAGATAGTTTTGCTGAAAAAATTATGTACTGTTTGAGAGTCACATCTTATTGTGGGGATGACTTCTATCCACTTTTTCATGTAGTCCACAACCAATAGTATGTACTTGCACTGCCCTGAGTTAGGAAATGGACTCATAAAATCCACCCCCCATACATCAAACAGCTCAATAGTTAGAATTTCTTATTGTGGCATCTCCTGCCTCCTAGATATTGATCACATCCATTGACATTTATCACAAGAGATAACATATTGGTGGACATCCTTAAAGAGAGTGGGCCAATAGAAACAGTCTTGTAATATCTTTGTAATAGTCCTCTAGGTGCCCCTATGTCCACAATAAGTAGTGGCATGACATTCAGCTATGATCGGAGTTGTCTCTTCAGTTGGAATACACCTTCTCATGATACCATCCAAGCATTCCTTGAATAATAAAGGCTCATCCCAGAAGTAATGTCTTGCATCAACCAAGAATTTTGCTCTTTGATGCTTGTGAAGATTTTAAGGCAGAACACCTCCCACCAGGTAGTTTGCAATGTCAGCATACCAAGGGTTCTCTTTGATATACACGGCTAGAAGATGTTCATCCGTAAAGGTCTCTTGATTGCAGGCATGTTAGTCCAAGCTAGGGGTAGGTGTTGCAGTCTTGATAGATGGTTTGCAACTTGATTCTTGATGTCGATTTTGTCCTTGATCTCAATGGTGAATTCTTGTAGTAGTAAGATCTACCTGATCAATCTTGGCTTGGACTCTTTCTTGGCAAATAGGTGTTTAATGGCTGAGTGATCGGTGTGCACAATCACCTTGGATCCAATTAAATACTGTCTAAATTTTTCCATGGCAAAAACAACATCCAGTAATTCTTTTTATATTGTTGTATAATTCTGCTAAGTTTGATCTAGTGTCTTGCTCACATAACTGATGACATGATGTAGCTTTTCCTTCGTCTGCCCCATCACAGCCCCGATCGCATTGTCACTAGCATCACACATTATTTCAAAAGGGATGAACCAATCGGGTGACTGCATGATGGGCGCTAAGGTCAGTGTAGTCTTGATCTTGTTGAAGGCTTGGATGTAGAAGTCATCAAATCTGAATTCTTTATCTTTTTGCAGCAGCTTTGTAAGTGGTCGGGATATCTTCGAAAAGTCCTTGATGAATCTTCTATAGAACCCAGCATATGCCCCAAGAAACTCCTTATTCACTTAACATTAGTAGGTGGGGGCAGTTGTGAGATGATGTCGATTTTTGTTGGGTCCACGTCAATACCTTTGCTGGAAAATAACATGGCCTAGGACCACTCCTTGCTGCTCCATGAAATGGCATTTCTCCATAGACTGAAAAATCGTTCATGAATACCTCCATAATGGTTTCAATGAAGTCTAAAAAATAGTGTCATGCGTCTTTAGAAAGTTGAGGGGGGCATTGCACCCAAAAGGCATCCTTCTATAGGCATAGGAGTAGGTGAAGGTAGTTTTCTCTTGGTTAGCTTGGTTGATAAGTATTTCAAGGAAATCGGAGAATCCATCTAAGTAACAAAAATATTCATGCTTGGTCAATCTCTCATGCATTTGGTCAATAAAAGGTAGGGGAAAGTGGTCTTTTCTGGTTACCTTATTCAATTTCCTAAAATCGACACACATCCTTCACCCACTAGTCACTCGAGTTGATATTTTTTCACCTTTATCATTCTCCACCATTGTCAAACCTCCTTTTTTAGGCACAATCTGAATAGGGTTGACCCAAGGGTTGTCTGAAATAGGATAGATCATTCTTGAATCCAGGAGTTTTAGGATTTCCTTCTTTACCACTTCTTGTAAATTAGGGTTTAATCTTCTTTGACATTCTCTAGAGGGTTTGTCATTGTCTTCCAAAGGTATCCTATGCATGCACAAGTATGGACTCAACCCTCTTATGTCACTCATCGTATACCCTATGGCCTTCATTTCCTAAGAACTCTCAACAACTGGTCAGTTTGGACGGGTCAAGAGCTGAATTTACAATTACTGTATATGTGGAATTTGTTCCAAGGAACTCATACCTGAGGGTAGAGGGAAATGGCTTCATCTCTACGTGAGGTGCAGCTTGGGAATTATCTGTGGAGAGTATGGCTAATTCTGAGATAAGATAAGCTGCTTCAGAGATACCTGGCTGATTCATGACAATGTCCTCATTTACTTCTCCCAACTCAGCAAGGATTTCCCCATTCAAATCTTCCATCTATATGATTGCAGAGACTTCCTATATTGCTTACTCCAGAATTTCTTCTACTTTGATTGTACTTTCTTGTCTTGATGGAGCTTTCATGGCTTGGACCAGGTTGAACTCAATTTTATCATCTCCCAATTGGAATGACAGTTTGTCATTTCTCACATCTATCAAGGCCCTTGCTATTGCTAAGAAAGGTCTGCTATGATCAGTGGGGTGTTCAGATCTTCTTCCATATCAAGAACTACAAAGACAGTTGGTATATAAAACTTCCCTATCCTGACTGGTATATCCTCGAGTATGCCCGATGGGTATTTTACTAATCTATCAGCTAACTGCAAGGTCATATTGGTCGAATTCAAATCCTCCGCATTCAATTCCTAACAGGGGTATCAGACACACTTGGCCTTAGGTCACATAGGGCTCTGCTGACATGTAATTCCCTATATCGCATGGTACTGAAAACTACCAGGATTCTTAAGTATAGGAATGAGTTTCCATTGAATGACTTCACTAGCTTCTCCTCTCAGGGCCACTATTTAATGCACATCTATCCTTCTCTTATTCAATAAAATATCCTTTAAGAACTTGGAATAAGTAGGCATTTGTTGTAGTGCTTCGACAAAGGGCACATTCAAGTGCAATTTCCTAAGGATGTCCAGGAATCTTGCAAACTGCTGATCATTTTGAATCTTCATCGGTCTTTGGGGAAAAGGTAGAGTGTTCGGGTCTATGGGTTTATTTTATTTGTACTTCAAGCAGGTGTTTCAGTCATGACTCGTTGTTGTTCAGGTGCCTCAAGTGGAGCTTTTGGGTTTCCTTTAGGTGAACAAACTATTTCAGACTCTTTAAGATTGGTGTTAGTGGCTTTAGGTTGCTCCAACTATTTCACACTTCAAAGGATTACAGCTTGACATTGTTCTTTAGGGTTGGCTTCCGGTTGTCCAGGAAACATCCCAGGTGGTACTGAGATCAGGTTGGCTTGTTGAGCAATTTGATTCTCCAAGATCTTGTTGTGAACAGTCAATCCTTCCACCATTAATGATAGCTGCTTCATAGCTTCACTATGTTGCTTCATGGCTTCATCATGATGTCCCTGAGTTTTCATTAGTTGTTCTAGTATGATTTTCAACTGAGATTTTTTAGGAGTTGGCACCGTATGTTGTTGTTGAGAATGTGGCATTGATAAGTACCTCTATGGATTGGCTTCAGGTGGGGGTAACTGCACAATTGTTTTAAAGGTTTGAATTTGGCCCTAGGCTGTTGGTAAATGCTAGTATAAGATAAGTTTGGATGTGCCTTAATAAAGGAGAAACTTGCTGGTATGGCTGATTATAAGATTGTGGATTTCTATTTCCCAATTGTTGACTCTGACCATAAGGTATCAGTGCATTCATCTGCTCCTCAGGAACTTCTTGCACATTGTACCCTGTAGTATTGCAGGTACTTGTCATATGGTCCGTTGATTCACATCTATCACAACAGGTGGGGGTAGTGCATTGTAGCTAGGGCAGCTTCAGCAGCAAATACTCTCAGATTTGGTGTGTTGTTGTTCTAATTCTGATTATTCTTATCATGACTCTTTGGACAATTCCTTCAAGTTTAGCAGCAATTTCATCCCACAACTTCAGCATTGGTGCTGACTTGCGGTTTCTGTCTGTTAGCCCTTTGTTGCATCCAATTGTGGTGATTCATGGTGTCCTCCTTGATGAGTCTATAACCATCATCTGTATTTTTAGCCATGAACCTGCCCCCAGCTGCTGAGTCTAGAAAACTCTTGCTAGCAGGAGCTAGTCCACTATAGAAGGTCTGAACCACCATCCATTTTTGAAATCCATGGTGGGGCAACTCCTCAAGTCTTTGAATCTCTCCCAAGCTTCATATCTTGTTTCATGCTCCCAATGTAGAAAGGATGTAATCTGATTCCTTATGGTTATTATCTTTCCAGAAGAGAAGAATCTCGATACAAAAGCAGCTACTAAATCATCCCAAGTTCTGATTGTTTCAGGCTCAACTGACCTCAGTCAAGTCTTGGCTCGGTCCCTAAGAGAAAATGGAAACAACCTGAGTCTAATTGCATCACTTGACACATCGTTGCATTTGAATGTATCACATATCTATAGGAATGTGATCAAGTGTGGATTAGGATCTTCCGTGGATAATCCCTCAAACTGATTATGTCCTAGTACTTGAATTAATGTCGGATTTAGCTGGAAATTATTTGCATTGATAGTCAGCCTAGCTATCCCCAAGTTTAATCCGATAGCTGTGGCAGTATAGAACTCTTGTAGAGGTCGATTTGCATCAGGATTAGCCATTTCAATTTGTTGTCTAGCAACCTGAGCTCGTCGTCTAGGTTCTCTTTGTGTTCTTCTTCTTGTCCTGGAATTTCTTTCCATTTCAGAATCAAAGTCTCACAATTCATCCTCTGCACATCTATTAATAATGTGGAAGACTAAAGCTAAGCAAAGATATGAAAGAACTTATTACAAAAAGAAAGAAAAGCAATCAAAATGAAAGAAAAAAAGTGAATTATAAACAGTGATACTCGAATATAAATAATGATAGTGAATGATTCATCTCGGTACCAAATAAAGAATTAAATATGAAAAATCAAAATATTACTTGGCAACGATGCCAAAAACTTGATAAAGTAAAAAGTTTGTCGCTAATAGAAGTGGCACCAGTTTCCAGAATGTCAATGTTTGACAGCTCTAGATCTGGGGGCAGCCGGACAGAAATAGATTATCAACAAGTTTTAAAATTAACCTAAACGCACAACTTCAATAGCAAGTATACGGTTATCCTTATAGTATTTTAGGATCGAAACTACAGGGAAATCAGAATTTCACAATTCAACCACTCTATTCTACCACGAGCTATAATCAAAGAGAGGAAATCTTCATGCATGAATAAAAGGATATGGAACTCGAATCTGAAAAGTAAAACAAAATGAAATATTTTTGGTGTTTTTAAGATTTAAAAAGGACAGGAGCAGAGCAAATGTGAAGGAAGACGAATCACTCAAATATAGAAAGTAGCCGGGACATGCGAATCATTTTCAAACTCTATTTTCTAATGAACATATGAAGCTCAAATAAATGTGACTTGAGATATTAAGATAATAAACCCAGTTATTCTCGTAGTCAAGGCATGCACTCAAATCACTAGAGGCTTCTCACACATAATCTCTCGATGCTATGGGTAACCCCTCTCCAATCAACTCTAGGTATCCGTTGGAACTTCTTGGCCTCGCACGAATACCTTAGACAAAGGGGTTCTCCCTCTCGGTCTCAACTTTGTAAAAGTGGAATGAAGTTCACACCTCATAAATCCCTACTCCCCTCTCGGATCCTTTTAGTGTTCATGCAACATATCCTTCCCTCTCGGGAAAGGGATGCAACATAGGTATGAATAATCAATTCAACTAAAAGATAGCACAAATATGAACTACACATTACTTCATCTCAATGGAAAGGTTTTTCCTCTCGGTCTCAACCCTACACCTCAAATAGGATAACAAGTAACTCATCACATATAAATCAGCACATATAGAAAACACATTATGCAAGAGAAGATTGGAAAGTCAAATGGAAATATTAATGCATTAAAAGATTAGTTCAAACAACAAATACAAGTTCTCAAATCATCCCATACCCAGGCTCAAATGTTTAGCCTGTAATAGCCATTACACACATCAAACTAGGAGTTCCTCATCGAAAATCAACAAAAGTAGAAATTATAGAACAAAACCAATGATACTCCTCAATATCCTCGCATGAAAACTCTCTCCTCCCTCTAGTTCTTTCCTCTGATTCCTTCTTGCTCCTAACAACGATGGCGGCTCCTTTCCTTCTCGGGCGTGGAACCTCTCTTCCTTCTTTCTTCTTGCCTTCTATCCTTTCTCTTTTCTTCAATCACTAGCTGCCATTTATCCCTTGCATACCTCTGCCAATATGCCCTAGAAGCTGCCAAGGAATCTTCTGCACCTGTACTACAAAAGGCGGCAGAGGAATCTGCAAAAGTTTATTTCAGTTTAACTTCTAGTAGAATTTGGCAGGTAGTGGCGTCAGGGCTTGAACGTCTACACAAGTGCCTCAGGTTCAGTTTTCCAGCACAAGTGTCATATGGCCTAGGCTAAGTTCATGCAGGAGAAATCAGATATTATCATTCAAAACTTCATTGAAAAGAGTCTTAGGAGTAAAAATATGCACTTCTATCTAGGGAATTTCAGATTATGCAAAGGCTATAAGAATGTGTGACAATATGTATAAATAGATGCAAAATTCATGAAGAAAATGTAGATTTTGCATATAAAAGCATAGATTAAATTCCTTGTCATCATACGTCTCATGGTTCTGACTTCAGTTCATTCTTTATGTGTGGATGCACTCATGGACGTGAAAGTGCCTTCACGGATCGTGACATTCAAGACATACGTGATTACAGTTCACGCCTTCTTGTTGTAGGATCTAGATGGCACCAAGAGAGGGGGTGAATTGGTGTATAAAATTTTTCATTACTTTTGTTATACCAGATTCGTTAGATATGTTTAGTGGAAGCATATAAATTCAAAAGTACAAGATAGAATGAGGGAGAGAGCAAAGGAAACAAACAAGCACACAAACAAAGAGTTTGTTGACGAGGTTCGGCCGAACTCCAGACCTACGTCCCCGCTCCAGTCTTCACTTGAGATCTCCGGAGATCACTAACTCCTTCTTCAAGGGCGAAGGCTCCCTTACAAGATTCTCCTTTCTTGCACGAGGACAAGGAGACAACCTCTTACAAACCTCAAGAACTCTTGGTCCCTTCTATCCTGGATTCTTCACTCGAATCACAGAAGGGGAACTAAGGCTTTCTTTCACTCAAAGCACACTCTTAGTATTTTGCCAAAGTTACTTCCCAAGACTCTTGGGATTACAATATATACTCTCCACTAAAGACCTAATTCTCTCTCTTAGAAAACT
>LTAE01010944.1:4074-16016 GCA_001647135.1 Pontederia paniculata
GTGGGGGGGGTGGGGGGTTTAATTGACTATTAACAATTCATGTTGTTATGTGATCCAATGTTATTCGAATAATTTTTTATGTATCTCTTTTTTAAGAAAATGCAATTTTAGCTAATTCAACATGCATACATTCTCATGTCACACACAATCAAATCAACTACACAAGGCCTATTCGACAATGAAATTCTATAGCAACGACCTATTTCTACGGCAACGTTTATAGATATCATTTGGTAAGACTACCAATCAACCATATGACTTTCACCACAGGCTGACCTAGGGTCTAATCGGGTAGCCAATCGCGTTCAGATCTATGACATAGAAATTGCCAAATGGGGTTTCATGTATCACAAAACAATTCAGAATACAATCAATCACAAACCCCTAAACCTCATCAAACCCTAGACATAAAAATCTTAGCCACGCATCATGAAAAACATGATCATTGAATTCATCACGAAAAATAGATCCATCATATTCAGAAAATAGAAAGTGTGTAGAAGTCATAAATTATAGAAAATGAGTTTTTCTCCAAGAGTTCACGGCGTCCAGATCCATCCATGTCGATCACCCCCTCTTTACATTGTTTTCTTCCCTTTTATACTTTCAAACCCCTCCAACTTCCCCCCAATACAAAATGACCAAAATACCTAAAAAGTGATTCAAAATATATCATGACAGAAGGGGTAATACGAGCGGCTTCAGTTTCAGTATTGTCATATCAAATAGAAAGGCTGATTTTTAGCTCTAATCGATACGTCATATCAATCGATACGGTCGGGGCAAAAATCTCTCGTCGACAATGTTACGGTCGTACTGATGAGTACGGCTTCCTCGACTTAGCTGGTACAGTCGTATTGATGGATACAACTCACCCAAAATCTTCTCGCAAAGCTTCTCTCGATCTTCTCCTGATCAGTACGGTCATATTGATTATTGCGGCAGGTCGTATTGTATCTTGCACACATATATTTTTGCCATTTTTTTGCGATACTTGAGTTTTGTCAAAATAAATATAATTATATCTAGATCTCCGAAGAATAATCAAACATCTCAGGAATTTAATTTCGAAGGATGCATAATCATGACTTTTCACATATTTATCATATAGCGATAGTCAATTTCTGCATGAGCTTATTTGACGATCCTCTGCATCGAAAAATGCCACTCGCCGGAGAGAAGGGAAAAGAAGATCAGGGATGATCAGGGCACCGCATTTTAACTCTAATACTAATGAAGTAACTGTGAAACAATAATATATGGTTCGAAGCTCCATCCGATGGAGGTCTACTCCATTTCGGAGTTTATATATGAGCGTAAATTTCACCATTGGAGTCGCACCCTACGGCAGGACTCGACGATCTCGTCTGTCGCATAACTACCGAATGGTTACAAATAATATAACGTATCCAATCATGCATAATTGCTACGTGCATTATTATTTTATGAATTTAGTAATTTAACAACATTTCATGTCAGCCATAAAAAACCGTCCTGGTCCTGTAATTATTAAATTCAGCTACCAGATAGCTTACAATAGTTGATGGTTTTCCATTATTGGCCACTATTTTATACTAGCATGCTCCACACGAGGGCCCAATTACAAAGTGCAATGAAATGCAAAGTTTGTTGATTTAATTGGCAAGTAATTGAATCTCATATCTTATTCAATTAAGACAAAACACATTTTTTTTGTTAACGCGTTGATCATCTTTAGATATTAAGCAATGGAGCCTTTGAAAAATGATGTTCAGAAGAGTTTTAGGTAGGACGAAGTGAGTAATGATCTTTTTATGTAAATAATCGAGAATACTTTTTATTTTTTAAAACCAAAATAATTTCTTTTTTTAATATTTTTTTCAAGCTTTAAATTTTGGAAATTATAATTATGATAATGTTAAATAATATTTTATTTTATAAGATGAAAAGAATAACATGTTTTATGTTTCAATCTCATTACTTATAGCTTAATAATTTTACATAATTTATATATTAATTAAGTAATTATATATATATATATATATTACAAGATATATAAAAAATAGTATATATTTTATATATAATGTTAATTGAGTAGGCCTTTATTAAAATTCTCAAATTATTCTTTTTAAATTTACAATTTGTCTAACGTAAAAAATCCTAAAATTTGAAACATGGTCGTGTTTTAGGGTTTTCAAACAAAGATTTTTCTTATCAAGTATTTGATATTTTATCTCAACTAATATATATCATCTCAAATTATATAATTTTGACTATGATGTCCTTATTTTGTCACTCTTCTTTTACCAATTTTATCTTAAACATCTCATGTCTGCACAATTTCTATAAAAATCTTCATCATATTTTCCCCCTATTTTTTTATTACTTTTTTTGCTTATTATAATAATATTTTTTATGATAAATAAATTATACTTATGTATTTTTTTTATGATAATAATATTTTATTTTATTTTATTTCTTGTATGTATGGGTGTGCTTTTGTGCGGGTGTGTGCACGAGCGTGTGTGAGAACATCTAATAAGTTAAAGTATTTATTTTTTTAACATAATTTAAAATATAAGAACACTTAATAAATAGTTACACAAATAAAATATGCTTTAATTTAGCCAAATAAATTTAAAATAATAAAAGATAAGCTACTGTAATAAGATGAAAATAATATTATGAATATTTTTAGAAACTTGTGCAATATTTGAAGAATGGAAAAATGATATGATTGTTTCATATAATGTCATAATTAAAATAATTGGAGGGTAAAATAGATAACATAAAAGTTATACTCAATTTTTTTTAGTGACAAATAGCAATAAATCCACCTAAATTCTTAGCGAATTTTCTTTATATATGTTGAGATAAGCTCAATCTCTCCTTTGCGGGAAATGCTACATCACCTCACCAACATTTTATCTTTATATTTAAAGAAAAGTGCAATGATATACATTAATATTGTACTAGCTGGCGACATATTGAATGCATTTCTTCAATGCAAAGACAAATTGAATGTCCTTATTTAGGTGTGTGCGTATGGAGACTGACCTTTATCGACTTTTTTTGTAATTGGTAATGGTAGGTGGTTGATTGATTAATATCCAATAAAAAATGCATGATTAAAGTTATAATTAATTAATTTGACAAGTGGGTAGCAGATTATATATATATATATATATATATACTAACATGCATACTTACATTTTGATTGCACGGTATATACATATATTTTAGATTTTTGGATCTATAATATTTTAATTTGATAATATAAGTTATTTATATATTGAAAGTGTCGGCTTAGATCATGTACACTGCAATCATAATTTATATATACACGCTAATATGACTATATATATTAAAAGAGAGAAAAACAAAAATTCTAAATTTGTTTTGTTTAATTTCACTAAATGTAAGTTAAGGGTAATGTGCATATTTCATAAATGTTGAGTTATTAAAAAAACATCATTAATTTCTTAACGTGTAAAGTCTAGTATTTAAAAAAGTAATGGGATCCGACTAATCTATTTTGAATTATAAGCGCAAAAAGGTAAACATGCACTAGAATTTTCTTTAAAAAATAAGTGTAGGATAAGTAGTCCAAATGCGCCACCCGGACTTAAAACTGCACCAAAATAATATTAATATTTGAATAAGAGATACTTTGCAGCATTGTTATCATAATCAAAATTTTGATATTTTCGATGTAAACAAAAATGATATTGCATTTGTACACGTCTCCGCTGAAAAGGCAATATGCTTACCAACCAAGTCAAAACCTAAATCTTTGGAGGCTTTGATTTTAGTTTAGTTGATTAATGTGCAAAGGATATATGGAATTCTAATTTTTAATAACTCTTTACTCTATTTTTTTTTTATTTTTCTTTTGGAAATTTCTGATTTATTCATTGTATTAGGCCTTCACATATTTTATAAAGAAATCGCCGTATTAAAATTAAATCTGAAGATTATTAGAATGTTTCACATGTATTTACTCCATAATTAATTACGATTTTTCTGTTTGAGAAAACCACATGTTGTTTTAGTGATTTTTTAATATAAGTTCAATTAACACTATAATTGTAAGATAAAATTTAACACCAAAATTTCGCCTTTCTTTCACAAGCAAACAAGTAAAAAAAAAAGAAAAGAAAAGAAGTCTTTTACCAATCGAGTCAGAAATGTACAGCTTATTTGAAAAATAATAGTATATTACGAAATCACCCCTCCTACGCCACCTTCGTCGTCCCTCAACTACCACAACTCTCACCAACCCCCACCACCTATAAAATGCCCCCCATATATTTCGCATCTTTCCACGGAGCACACTGC
Source organism: Pontederia paniculata (assembly GCA_001647135.1). Classification (NCBI taxonomy): domain Eukaryota; kingdom Viridiplantae; phylum Streptophyta; class Magnoliopsida; order Commelinales; family Pontederiaceae; genus Pontederia; species Pontederia paniculata. Next base: position 8,392 of record LTAE01010944.1, read on the forward strand.
AAATGGCGACCATCTCCTCGTCCTCCGCGGCCGCCGCCACCGCCAAAACCTTCCACCACCTCTCGTCCTCCGCCGCTGCCAGCGGAGACGCCACCCACCGCCTCTCCTTCCTCCCCGAAAGCTCGCTCCATCCGCCCGCCCCATCTCCGCCGTCCACGCGGCCGAGCCCGCTAAGACCCCCGTCGTCGCCGACAAGGCCAAGCCGCATGCGCCGGCCGTCTCCTCGAGGAAATGGGCGGTGGACAGCTGGAAGGCGAAGAAGGCGCTGCAGCTTCCGGAGTACCCGGACGAGAAGGAGCTCTCGACGGTGCTGAAGACGATCGAGAGCTTCCCGCCGATCGTGTTCGCCGGCGAGGCCCGGCACCTGGAGGATCGCCTGGCCGACGCGGCTGCAGGAAAGGCTTTCCTCCTCCAGGGCGGTGACTGCGCTGAGAGCTTCAAGGAGTTCAACGGCAACAACATCCGTGACACCTTCCGCGTCCTCCTCCAGATGGGCGCCGTCCTCATGTTCGGCGGCCAAATGCCCGTTGTCAAGGTAAGCTAAAGACGCGATCTTTACCTCAAATCACTCAACTCGATTACTGGAACTTGGGATCTTGACCTGTTGGGAGCGATGCGGCAGGTCGGGAGAATGGCCGGGCAGTTTGCCAAGCCGAGGTCCGATTCCTTCGAGGAGAAGAACGGGGTGAAGCTGCCGAGCTACAGAGGGGATAACATCAACGGGGACGCGTTCGAGGAGAAGTCGAGGATTCCGGATCCCCAGAGGATGATCAGGGCCTACTGCCAGGCGGCCGCCACGCTGAACCTTCTGCGAGCGTTCGCCACCGGAGGCTACGCCGCTATGCAGAGGGTCACCCAGTGGGACTTGGATTTCACTGGCCACAGCGAGCAGGGCGACCGGTGAGCCTTCTAATTCCATGGAAGAACATATTGATTGCTACTCTTTTTTTTTTTGTTCAATTTGGAATTTTAATCTGGTACACAACTCGTAAGGGTTCTGTCATAGCTGAAGATTTGTAGTGTTTGCTTGTTTGCTTGATCTTAACATGCTTTGCTTATGTTAGCTACCTAATTCATACAGGAACATATCCGTTCAATTTGGAATTTGTACATTACTTATCTTGGAAAATTGTCATCAAAAGATATCTTCCTTGCAGTTTCCTCCTTTTGAGTTTTTTCAATTCTCTGAGCAATTGCTTTTGCCTAAGTCCACAATTAGTATCAGTACTCAACTAAATGTATAGTTCTAATACAAGACTTTGAAACATCTGAGACTCGAGTATTGACTGATGAGTTATCAGTTTCCAAATATGAGGTGAATGATGTAGATGTTTGGATGTTCCTCTAATGATCTTGTTTGTTGCCAATTGACAGATACCGCGAGCTCGCACATCGGGTGGATGAAGCACTGGGATTCATGGCTGCCGCAGGGTTGACATTGGACCACCCGATAATGACGACAACCGACTTCTGGACCTCGCACGAGTGTCTTCTCCTACCATACGAGCAGGCTCTCACCCGCGAGGACTCCACCTCCGGCCTCTTTTACGACTGCTCTGCACACTTCCTCTGGGTCGGCGAGCGAACACGCCAGCTCGATGGTGCTCATGTCGAGTTCCTTCGTGGCATTGCCAATCCCCTGGGAATCAAGGTTGGTGATCGTTGTTATATGGTTGCCTAGCCATGATTCATCAGCTGAAGGAAACTAATAAATTTGGGTTGGATGCAGGTGAGTGATAAGATGGATCCGAAGGAATTGGTGAAGCTGATACAGATTTTGAACCCCCACAACAAGCCCGGGAGGATCACAGTAATCACAAGGATGGGGGCAGAGAACATGAGGGTCAAGTTGCCCCACCTTATCAGGGCAGTGCGTGCCGCAGGCCAGGTTGTCACCTGGGTCAGTGATCCTATGCATGGCAACACCATTAAGGCTCCATGCGGCCTCAAAACAAGACCTTTTGATGCCATTCGGGTACATTTCCATCTTCATCCACATTATTGTACAAATTTCCTCTGGAAATTCCATGATCATGGCAACCATTTTCCGAAGAAGATGACTCATTAGTGTTCTTTGTTCTTGCAGGCTGAGGTGCGAGCATTTTTCGATGTGCATGAGCAGGAAGGAAGCCACCCGGGTGGTGTGCACTTGGAGATGACAGGGCAGAACGTGACAGAATGCATTGGCGGATCGCGCACCGTCACCTTCGACGATCTTAGCTCGAGGTACCACACTCACTGTGACCCAAGGCTCAACGCATCTCAGTCTCTGGAGTTGGCCTTCATCATTGCTGAACGGTTGAGGAAGAGGAGGATTGCATCTGCTTCCTCCCAGAGTTACTTGAGCTCTTTGCCTCCATTGTCTTTCTAAGGATCACATTTGTCTCAGAACCCAACCCCTTAAATTTGTTCGTTTCATTTTGCCCAGTGGACGCTCATAGTCGTATGCGCTATGGACTTTACTAAAATCAATGTATAAACAAACGAATGCAATGATAGCATGAGTTTTGGCTTGAGAAAATAAGAGCAGAGAAGCAACTGTTATGTAACGCTACTGAAGAGAGTTATATGATATATTGCATGAATGGAATTGATATATAGAATTCAAGTGCAATTAGTTTATTGGTGTCAATGATGTTTCTTGGACATGCCTCTTCTTGTGAATCCACCATTTTCTGTAGAATTTGATCGTCCATTTGTACTAAATCTTCACTCGAAAGCGGCTCGAAAACTTAAAGTGCCTGAAATCTTCCGTCATGATCATACAGATATCCCTCCGAATTCTGGAGCAAAATAGGACCTTGGGCACCCATCTCCTTTCGGCGCCGCTTCTTCGTCTCGTCCTACTCCTACAACCATATCAAAGGATCAAATAGTGAATGTTACATGAAAACCGAAGTTAGCTCTACTCGTGCAACTGGATCAAATTATCAGTTAATGAATGTTACATGAAAAATGTAGTTAAAGTGATAATTCTGCCTCGCATTATTTGTGAGATATTTATAGTAACTGGATAAGATTAAAAATTTTCTCTGAAAATACCAGTAACTAAAGTTATTCTTACCCAAATTATGTAAGAGAGATGAGTCCAACTCCAGCATGTGAGGGCAATTTTTATGAAGTAACTGGATGATGGCATTTCAATTTTCAACCTCTCGACTGAATCAAAGTCGTAAGTTGACAAATAAAAGTTTTTTTTCTTCTTAGGATCCTCTCTCTCTCTCTAAGCTAGCGTAGAGTTCTCGTGTTCTTCTTGTATCGTACCAAATTAAGAAGGTAATTCTCCTTTGTTGGTTTGTTTGGTCGTTCTCATATCAGATTCTTTCGAGAGAAATTGATGCTGAGGACTCTCATCAAAAGAAATCATCATCAGTGATAAAAGGAAGAAGGAGAACTTAGGAACAAGAAGTCTTACATTTTTCTTCAAAAAAAGTATGTTTACCAAATTTCTCAATGATATGATATTTTACATAGATTGAGTGTGATTAAGATTGAGGAGTCAATTCTATGAATATTTTGATGTAATAGTGCTTTATATTCCTTTAAAATTATTATATCATCAAATGTTTGATGTAATTGGTCGGTTTAGAAGTCATGACTAATGCTTCAATCAAATTTTGAAAGGATTCTACTCGTCAAAAAATTACGAATGATGTATCAATGGATAGATCTTGAAGTCTAGTTTCTATAGAACCATTTGTAAAACTCTAATCCTATGTCATGTTGTTATAAGAAATAGTGTGTTTGATTAGAAAATATATCATAAATCCTATAGATTAAAGTAGGATCTAACATTTATAAAGTAATAGAATGCTCATATAATATTGTATTAGAACTTAAAATGACCTGAAAATGATAAGTTTATATGGCATTATGAATTATTTAACACTCAACTATCAGAATGCAACACATGGAACTAATTACAATTAAGGAATTATGGTTTTCCTTCTTAGAGAAATTGGAAGCATTGATTTTGACACTAATGGCTCTCGTTTGGTTCTATCTTAATATAAAGAAGAACATCCCATGTGCTAGCCGAAAGGCTAATTAGGATTTTGCATTCACTCGATTCTTTAAATAAAGGGAGAAAAGTCGCCCAAGGTCGAGGGGAGGAAGAAATGAAAAAATAGCTATGCTATGCCACTAATAACCATTGTTTGATGAAAGATGATTTCTCTTGATTGACCTCCTTCTATCATGGATACCCTCACTCTTTGTTTGCTAATCCTATTCAGTGCTATGTATCATCAGATGAGGAAATCATCGTCCTCAGACAACACTAGCAAGAAGCAAAGGTCATATAGAAAACAATCGAGACTCATTGATGTTGAAAAGTCGTTGCCATTTTAAGTTGCTCCTATAGTCCATGATGCAATGATTTTCAAAACGTAGATCTTTTATTTCGTTGAATTCATCATACTCATTTACAATGGAAAAACTCATGTTCGTTGTAAGATCATTAAAGGGTCCAAAGTGGGGCTTCCACATGACCTTCGAGAACAAAGAAATAAAGGAAAAGAAGAAAGGGGAAAAGTCAAGTCCAAGCGCCATATGGCACGAAAGGAAATCTAAGTCGGTTTAGTGAGGGCGACTGTGAAAGTCAATGAATGTGTTTGGTCCATCTTTTTTCTAATTTTTTTTCTATATGACAAAAAAGGTGTGGGATGTTGCAGATGTCCAAGACGAACACAAATTCTTCTAATGCTAGATGATCACTAGATGAAACCCGAGACTCGAGCATGTCATAAAAGATGCTCATGGGGAGGTCGTGTTTGACCGTGTCTCCAAGGCAATTTGAATATAGATATCATGGACACAAGGTACGAGATACTAGGCCGAGGATCTATTATGCAAGCTCGTTCTATTCTATCATTCCTCGTCCTTTCACAAAAAGTGTCATTCTCTAGAAATATTAGCTGAGGTAGAATGGCGAAGAAGAATTGGATTAATTTCGAGTACTTAAAGGCACATGTTCTTTTATAATTTGTTTTGTTTACACTGGCTACACATGGTAGAGCTAGTTCTATGTTCTATATATATACATATATATACAACATACATATATACATACATAAGCACATATATATATATATATATATATATATATCTACCTAATTCATACAGGAACATATCCGTTCAATTTGGAATTTGTACATTACTTATCTTGGAAAATTGTCATCAAAAGATATCTTCCTTGCAGTTTCCTCCTTTTGAGTTTTTTCAATTCTCTGAGCAATTGCTTTTGCCTAAGTCCACAATTAGTATCAGTACTCAACTAAATGTATAGTTCTAATACAAGACTTTGAAACATCTGAGACTCGAGTATTGACTGATGAGTTATCAGTTTCCAAATATGAGGTGAATGATGTAGATGTTTGGATGTTCCTCTAATGATCTTGTTTGTTGCCAATTGACAGATACCGCGAGCTCGCACATCGGGTGGATGAAGCACTGGGATTCATGGCTGCCGCAGGGTTGACATTGGACCACCCGATAATGACGACAACCGACTTCTGGACCTCGCACGAGTGTCTTCTCCTACCATACGAGCAGGCTCTCACCCGCGAGGACTCCACCTCCGGCCTCTTTTACGACTGCTCTGCACACTTCCTCTGGGTCGGCGAGCGAACACGCCAGCNATATCTCTCTGCCTCATCTCTCTACTTCTCTCTCACATTTCTGATCTGCTTCGCCACCTCTGCCTTTCTCTCACGGGATCTCAATGCTCAGGTATTATTTTGTAGAATAATTTTTATTGTGGTTGGCATTAGCTAAGAAAAATTAATTATAGTTAAAAACATGTTAAATCAATGTATCAATGAACAAATCTGGTTAAAACATGTTAAAGAGAGATGTCTAAATTTCAATCCGATGTGTGAAAATGCATGTTATGGACCTTTATTTTTTTCACTTTTAAGATCTTGAGATGGTTCTGGTTGATGTTTAAATTATCTATTATGTCGAATCTAGTGTTTCTCGAGTCATTGATCTATATTACAATTTAAATGACTTTTTTCATAGGTTTTTTAAAAATCATTGTTAAACGTCAGGACTGCACAATCTGTACATGCACTTGCTTGTAATGGGGAAAAAAATAGATTAGTTCCATGTATACTAAATGTAGCATATGTAAATCTTGCATGAATATGTGATAATAACTCTCAATCTAATAACTCGCAATGTGTGCAAATTAGTTTGTTGATTTTGAGTGCAACTGCTTCTTGCAAGACATTTCAATGGAACATGACATCAGCGAAATATTTAACCTTATGTTTCATCTTTTCCTACTCGTAGGACATGACACTAGCTAATGTTTTAACTTTGCACGAGTTTTATTGTCAACAAGAAGTAATGATAAGAACATCTTGGACTGCACGTAACCTCGGTCGACGTTTTTTTGGCCGTCGAAATTATGGAGTGAGTAATAAATGTTCTTATATTCTTTTCAAAAAAATCTTCTTATATTCTTAAAATGGTTTAAGTAATTTTGCATTTTAGTCTAGATTGTTTTTTCGTCGTTCTAACTTCAAATTGTTCTTTATTTTTTTTCCTTTGCAAGCAAGTTGGAACATGTCAATTCTTCATATGGTTGGACCCACCATTTGAACCTCGAGCTAATGAAGTGATAAATATGTTGCACATGATGGAAGCTCAGGGTCATAACAGGATGGAAGCTGAAGGTGAAAATGAAGCCGAAGGAAGCTGGGAATGAATTAGGAAATAGACACAATCAATTTTGTAAAATAATGAATCTGTTGGTTATATTTCTATATATATTAATCATGTGTTTAGTTTTTAACTAGAATACAATCTAGAGAATTGAAGCGTTGTGTTGTTTGACTATTGCTTATGTACTTGAAGTTTAAATTGTATCACCTTGTGCTGGCACTATTGCGAAGTGATTAATGTGTTATAGCTATACCACTATGTTGTATTCATAATATTTTGTCAGTAACTGCATGGCATTTTGTTAAAAAAATATTTAGAATTCAGTTCTCAATCTTCATTCCCTTTACGGTTTCAAATTATTTGTATCACCTTGTTTCTGTTTTTTATACTATGGCTATTATTTGTTTGAACATCATCTTTTTCTTTTTTTTTGAAATTTTTCTTACCAACTTTAGCATCAGTATCTGGTCATTGAATTACTTGTGCTTGCAAGATCACAACCTTGTACATCTTGTTGTATGTCGCTCTTGCACCAATTACATAAATAGATTTTCCAGGTTATATCAGGCCCTCAGAAGTTAAATTATGTTACTTTTTCTTCTCTTTTCGCTTTGAATCTTTGTCATTCAACCGATATTCAATAGAAGACAAAGTGCTATTCTCAGATTCCCTCAACAGATCACTAGCAAGAACTTTTTTGTAGGATCTAGAATGGCACCAAGATGGGGGGAGGGGTGAATTGGTATATCAATTTTTTTTGTTCTTCTTTAATTAATCTAGATGTGTTATGCGTAGTGGAAGCAAACAAGTATGAATATAAACACAAATAGAGAGAGAGAAGAGTAAGAAGAACAAACACAGTTTGTTATCGAGGTTCGGTCGAACTCCTGGCCTACGTCCCCGCTCCGATCTTCTCCACGAGATCTTCAGAGTTCACTAAGTCCTTCTTCAAGGGC
>LTAE01010945.1:0-16013 GCA_001647135.1 Pontederia paniculata
TAACATGCTCATACAATAACCATTTGAACACTACGTATAGATCAAATCTAGCATATGAAGATCCTAGGTTTAAGGTTCATAAATGACTTAGGGCAAAAGATGAACAATACATGTATGCTGCCCTAAACTTGCAATTAATCATAGCTATACGATAAATTCTAGCTTCTTATCGTTTTTGACAGTCAATTAACCACATTGGCACAAGGTCAATGTGGGGATCCATTTACATACCTCTTTTGCTCAATTTCCACCTTGCCAATGCCTCTTCTCTTCCTTCTCCCTAAGCCTTAGCTGATCCTTTCCCTTGATTCTTGACTCAATCCCAAGTGTTCTCCTTGCTGATTTGCAGTTGTAATTGGAGCAAACTTGAGCTCAATCCCGGATTGGAGTTTTAGGGCTGAGTTTACAATATTGCTAAGGGAAGAAATGAGGGAGAAAATGTGTAATTTCTAATTTTTGAGCTTATATAGTAAGAGAGAGAGAGGGTTAGTGGGTTTTGGGGTCCAATAGGGTGCTGCCAAGTGGCTGAACCCACTTTCTCTTCTTTTTCTTTTTCTTTTTTTTTTTTCTGTTTTTCTTTTATACTATTGCTTGTTCTAGATAATTGTGCCGAAGACAATGAAAGATTTGTCCCATTCTCTCAACTAGGGCTCTGCACAAAGGGAAACATAGTTTTGTTCACCACAAGGAAGATGATCATAAACACTAGTGTATATTGCAGATCATTTGTTCTTAATCTTTTGTCTGAAGATGATTGCAGGTCGATTTTACAAGCTTATGCCACTGATGGCAGAAATCCAACCTTTAGTCGTGATGCAGTAGATGTTGGTAAACTTATCCTAGCAACATGCAACGGTAGTCCATTGTCTGCAAGGCTACTTGGGGCCCTCTTACATTTTACAACCACTGATCATTTGAGTGTACATCTGGAGAATGCCATTAAACTACAAGAACAAAACAAGAGTGTAAACAGTACCTTGCATGTTTTAGAAGCATGTTTTCACTTTTTACCAGAGCATCTAAGGGAATGCTTCCTCTATGTCTCTTTGTTTCCAAAGGGTCACTTGTTCGAGAAAGACCATGTTATTCAGTTATGGAGGTCACAAGGCTTAATTAAGCTTAAACATGGAGAGAAGGAGGAAGAGATTGGCAATAAATATTTTGATGAGTTGTTATTGCGGTCCTTCTTTCAAAGTTCACCAATTCACATTCAGAATCCAGAATCATTGAATGTTCTCTTTCGAAAACTAGTATGCCTAAAGGCGTTGGATCTGAGTTTTACTGATATCAAAGAGTTGCCTTCTACCATTCAGAACCTAGGTCTCAATTATACTTACATCAGAAATCTTCCAGAATCTCTATGCTGCCTTCAAAATCTGCAGACTCTAGGTCTCCACAATTGTTCTGACTTAACTGAATTACCAAAAGGCATGAATAATTTGATTGGCCTGAGAAGTGTTTGAAAATCTCCAGCCATGCATCAACTTGGAAGAAATCACTATAAGAGTTTATCCGGGTGCTAAATTTCCGATCTGGTTCGGAAGTCCTTTGTTTTCCAATTTAATCTCCATAACCCTTGATACTTGTTATCAGTCTGTAGTACTTGAACTTCCAATGCTTGGCCAATTACCATCCCTTAAATATCTCTTTATCAAGAGGATGCATCAAGTGCAAAGTGTGGGACGAGAGTTTTGTGGTCCTGGTAAGAATGCATTTCCGTCGCTTGAGATACTTAAGATCTATGAATTGTATCAGTGGGAAGACTGGAATGGAGTGGAAGATGGAGATTTCCGGCGTCTTCAAAGTCTTCTGATTAGTAGGTGCCATGAGTTGAAGTGTTTACCCTGCTTTCAGTCGTTAAACCAATTGTCGCTCCATGGTTGCTTAGAACTTCCTGAGCTTCCACAATTTCCATTTCTGAATTCCTTGACCATTGCAAGTTTCCAAAGCATGAGCTCCCTGATTTTGCCCATAGAGCTATCATCACTTCAGACACTTGTAGTGAAACATTGCAAGCAGCTTATACATCTGGAAGGTTTATCAGACATGGTTTGTCTTAAGGAGCTGACATTGGCTAAGTGCCCCAAGCTTCACCTGATACCAAGTGAGCAGCTTCCTCTGCAACTTGAAGTTATCAAAATTGACCACAGTTGTTATTTGCTCATGTCATGGTGTCCCCTTAACTTTTACCAGGATTCTGAAGTCAACCAGGTAGTGATTTCAAAATATTATGTTTCAGTTCAGTCAATTTTATATATGCTTAATGCTCTTTTTCTTTTCTTGATACACAAGTTGCAATGCTACAAGTCATTTTGCTTCTCATTTGTTTTCCCTAGGTATTCCAGAGAAGACTGATCAGGAAAGATGTGTTGCCGGGTATTGTGTTCACTAAAAGAATTATCTTTTAGAATTAACCTCGCTAACCGCTGGGGGGCTAATATCTCTCTCCCCAACTCTTTTCATTGCAGATGGATTTCCATGCGTGATGAGGATGAGATCTATTTGGAAACATCGCAGAGTCAGGTATGAAGTGAATTCTGAAATTGAAAAACCTAGGAAGGGTTGAAAAACAATTTTTGAAACAATTGGAATGAATCTCAGTGCTAAGTACATGGATTTCCAGACGCTTGTCTCTGTCATTCCATATGGAATTGCATGTTGACCAGAATGAAAATTAATTTTGGATTTGAAGACATAGGTGAATTCATTGACAAATTCCTGTAATGTTTTTTTGAGGATTAATAGTGATTTTTAGCTCTATTACTACTGGGTTTTGAATTTCAGAATGTTCTTTGTATCCTTATTACTTTTATATCGCTCAATTCAGTATTAAACCAATGTTTTTGCACTTATGATGTCAAATTTAACTAATCATTATTTATACATATCGTGCTGCGGCATCATGTATCCTGACATTAAAAAACAGGGTTCCGCTTCCGTGTCATTTGCTCTTTTATAATATTTGTTTTTTTTTTCAATTTATTTTATATTTTATATATTTTTCTTTTTATTCAAACACACATCAAAACAGCAATATTTTCTTGCTAACTGATTATTAGACATGCAAGAGTTGACTAATTTTCAGAAATTGCAATTTTTGTTCCGGAGGTTACAAAGATTTTAGTATCACTTAAACGTCACAAAAAGGAAGTTAGATTATAGATTTTGGTAATATAACCCACTGTTACGAAAAGTATACTTAAGAATAACTTTTTAGTATGCCAAATTGATTTTGAAGAAACGAATGGGCCTTATTGTTGCAATCATCCCTATTTATTGATAAGAAAATTGTATTACAAAGGTATTCATGCAAATGAGGCATAGGCAATGTAAAATTAAAACAAATAAACAAAATTTTTCTTTTCCACACTCTTCTCATAAAATGCAACCATCCTGCCAGCTAAGTATTCGTTGTACATATGAGGATTGGTCGAGTAGTGGCACGCCTCCTGAATCTAACTACAAAATTATTTTTAACAAAAGTGAACTTGAATGCTATACAGAAAAAAAAGCGGCAAAAAATGAGGTTTAGATAAACGCAATATTACTTTTGATAGATAGACAAATATGAACAGTCCATAAGTCATGCATGCGGGGACAAAACTTAAGCATAGACAAAAGATGAATAATATGCTTTGCAAGATTACCTTTCGGTAAAATTGAATAATGGGACAAAGATTAAAGTCCAAATAAATTGACAGAGTTATATCTTTAATGCCATCCCTGTTTGATAAAAGGAAAAGGGTGATTGAAAATTAGGGAGAATATTTTTAAGGAAAGAATAAAGATGAAATATTATTGTGATGATGTTCTAGTAAGGTGTTTGGATGAATTAGTTGATACTGTATAATTAAAATTGATTAAAATGAGTAAAAAAATAATATTTATTATATATTTTTTATTGAATATAATTAAGAATTAATAAAAATTATTAATTATAAATAATTAATTTATATAATTCTAATTATTAATTATATAATGATAAAATTATTAGCACTAATTCTAATTGTATAAACTAGCAAATAATTAGTCTTTATTTTATTTATAGTAAAATATTAACTACTAAATACTTATAATATTATAGTAATTAACTAATACTTGCAAAAAATAGTTAATATTTCTCGTCATTCTATTTTTAATAATATATTTTTACCTAATAATTTAATTAAATACTTAATTGTTAATATTTATGAAGTTATATTTATTTATTTTTTCATCTATAATGTCACACTTTTGTGCAAAATTCAAAAGATGCTAAAAAACTTAATTATAATTGACCATATAATTTTGAATATTATTACCTAATAATTAATTAAATACTTAACTATTAATATTTATTTATTTTTCATCTTTTTTTTCGGTTACAAAGGGAGACTCATGGCCTGGTACAAGGGAAGGAAAGACTAAAAATAAAGGAGTACATAAGTCCCACAGGTGGGATTCAAACTCGAGACCTCTTGGTACTCAAGTCGAGGGGTGAGCCACTGCACCACACCCTTGTTCCCTATTTATTTTTCATCTTTAATGTCTCACTTTTGTGCAAAATTTATAAGATGCTAAAAACCTAATTAATTATAATTAATCGTGTAATTATAAATATAAAACGATTTGATAAATTAAGTTAAAATAATTTTTGACACAAAAAAAATAGATAGTGTTTGATTGAAATGAGAAAAAAATAAATTTAATATTTAATTATATATTTTTGTTAATATAATTAGGGATTTATTCAAATTATTAACTATAATTAATTAATATATTTCTTGTTATTCAATTAAATAATGATAAAAACTTTTAGCACTAGTTCTAATTTTACAAAATAACAAATAATTATTTTGTATTTTATTTATAATAAAACATTAACTAATAAATAATTATAACAATATAGTAATTAATTAATGCTTGCAAAGACTAGTTAATATTTGTCATCCTTCTATTTTTAATAATATATTATTACCTAATAATTTAATTAAATACTAAATTATTAATATTTATGAAGTAATATTTATTTACTTTTCATCTATAATGTCACACTTTTGTGCAAAATTTATAAGATGCTAAAAACTTAATTATAATTAACCATATTATTATGAATATAAAATGATTTAATAATGTAAGTTAAGAAAACGCAAAAAAAAAAATGAAAAACAAAAAAAATATTCTTGCCATTAGTAAGAACGATTTGTTCTTATTTTATGATTAAAAGTAGGTGGTTTCAAAAGGTTCAAGGTGGTTTTGGAAGAGATTGGAGTAGTACTGGTCCATGGTTGTTTGGATACAAATGTTGGAATAAGGAGATTGTTCTTCTTTTATTCCTATATCAAACAAGACCTAATTGAACAATACTACAAATCCACTATATCCAGAGCACCACTCTAGAGCAACACCACAAAAGTTGTATCCACTATATCCAAAAGAGTTATATCTAATTGTGAAAGTTTGATATTCCCCCATGTGTGATGCGCAACACCACAAGAAAGTAAATATCTAGAGCACTTCCCATCGCCAAAAGATTTGTTAAGAAAAGTAGCTACATTAAGTGGCAGAAATGTCATCATTCTCAACAGTACTAACAATTTATGTTATCCATGATAAAAAGATACAAGCCTAAATTTATTAGTCGATATTAATATAACACAATAATCTCAGCACACACTGGATTCATATTGTTCTTGTATTCTACAAATACCTCTGTACTTGATGAATGAATATAATACACAAAAAATCAGATCCTGCCATCATCCATTATGGTATCAGAGCCGTAGGCGATCCAAATATCTTTCCTATGACATTTGTGTTCTTTGATGAACAAATCTTCTTCAATCTTGTATAACATTTCTATGGCTCAACATCCTTTATTTACTACTCTTCTTTCACTGAGCCAGTGCATAATCTCATATCTCTCAAGCCGATTCCAACAAATTATTTGTCGTGGAAAAAGCAACTTCTTCCTCTTCTTTGAACGTTTCAACTTGAGAGACTTCTTGATCGAACACATGTGTCGTCTTGAGAAGGTTCCATCTACGTCAACTCATGATCAATGTTATGTCAAACCTCCCTATTTGGATTGACTTCGTCGTGATCTAGTTTTACTAAGTTGGCTTGTTTCCTCCTTGTTTGAGGAAGCTCTTCCGATTATTGTTGATCTCTCCTCTTCTGATGTAGTTTGGCAAGCTCTTCGTTAGGGGTGTTCACGGGTCGGGTTTGACCCGATCCGATCTCAAATCCGACCCAATCCGATTGATTTTGTTCGGGTTGGGTTGGGTTGGATTGATGACAAAGTAGTCATCGAATTCGATCCAACCCGACCTTCATTGGGTCAGATTGGATCGGATCGGATCATCGGTTTATCGATTGAATTTTTTCATATATTTGTAATTATTTTTTTATAATACTTAACATCAATTATATTTTAAAAAATAAAGAAACATATTTTTTTCAATGTTTTATAATGATTTAAAGGATATAAAGTATAAATTTGTAATATATTTTAATTTTAAAGTAATATAAAATTTTTGTTAAGAACAAATTGATTTAAATTTAGTAAAAAATATATAAAAGTTTGGGTTATCGGATTGGATCGGGTTCGAAAAATTGAAACCCGTACCCGACCCGTTGGTGATCGGGTTATGATCGGATCGGTTCGGGTTCGACTCGACCAACGAACCGATCCGACCCAATTGAGATTGGGTCGGTTCGAATCGTCGGGTTCATCGGTCGATCCGACCCGGTGAACACCCCTACTTTTCGTAAGGCCTTTGGTGCTCTGTCTCACACATGGATCCTGCAGCTCACTCGGAAACTTCAAAATTATGAGAAAATAATCTAAATGAGATGCGCAACATGTATATTTTTGCTCGCATCAAGCATGGGCGCTTCAACAACATCTGCGAGCATGGGCACTCCTCTCAGCCACATCGTGATGCTTGTCTCGTCTGCGGCCTTTTCGGACATAGCTCCTATAAATGCAGATATCATAGGTCTTCTATCAATCTGACTTCTCTTGAGGCTAATGCTTCTTTCTTCCTTGGCTTTCCAGCACAAATGTTGTTTTAATCTGCAATATGCTGATTAGTATCCAGACAACCAAATGTGACGCATCACGCTACACCTTATTTGTACTTTCTCACTATTGATATTTTGCTTTCGAAACAACAATGTTTCTTATTAATCGTCTGCCAACACCATTCTTATCTAATAACTTTTCTTTTTATCTTTTGTTCAATAAATCACCATATTACACTTTCTTACGCGTACACAAATGTGTTGCTTATCCACTATATTACACTACTTCACCCATATAATAGGCACAAATTTTCTTACCGGACAAGCATATGTGTTTTCCTCGGGTACCCATCTAATTTTATTGGCTATAGATGTCTCTCTCATGACACCAGTCATTTATACATTGCTTGTCATATTAAACTCAATGTGAGTTTCTTTCCCTTATGTGCAGAATATGTTCTTGGAGCACCATCCACCCCCCTACTCCCTCTACACCATGGCTTATTGTTCATTTTCCTCCTTCCCCTCCACAATCTTCTATTGTGACGTCATATTTTTCTTCATTTCCTTGGTCTATTCCCTCTTCTTTCTGATTGTTTACTAATCCTCCATCTCAAACTCTAGTTTCTTCTCCTTCACCTCAACACTCTATGGTCCTTCATCCTCACACTTCTCACAATTATTGTCTGCTTGTTGGTCTCGAGGAAAGTTCTCTAGGTTCTTCCACCTATCCTCCCCTTCACAGCCTTATGTCTTGTCCTACACTTTGGCACTTGATCCAACCTACTTTACTACAGCTAACAAGTTTGCTCATTGGCTCCAAGCTATGATTGATGAATTATGTGCTTTGCAGTGCAACCAAACATGGAGTCTTGTTTCTCTGATGGGTCCATTGATAAACACAACTTGCGTCTTGTCGCTAAAGGTTTATATCACCAGGAAGGGATTGAATTTACATAGAAATTTTTAGTCCTATAATTAAATCCGCAATTATTCATGTAATTCTAGCTCTTGTTGTGTTTCTTCATTGACATCTTCGTTAGTTGGAAATCAACAATGCCTTTTTAAATGGGGATCTTTGTGAAGTTGTTTACATGTTTCAACTGCCAAGCTTTGTGGATCATACTCATCCAACTCATTTGTGTCGCTTGCACAAATCACTTCATGGCAACAAACATGCTCCTCGAGCTTAGTTTCACAAGCTTGCTACTACGTTGATCTCTTTTTTATTTTCTCCTTTGTTGCAGATGCCTCGTTGCTTATTATGGCGCGCCAAGTTATGCAACTTTATGTGTTAGTAATGTTGATGACATTGTCATCACTATTAATAATCCACTACTTGTTGATCGGTTGGTCTCTCATCTTAAAACCTTTTTTGTTGTTCGAGATCTTGGCACACTAAAATACTTCTTGGGTATCAAAGTTATTCAGCATGTCTCTTGGTATCTAAACAAAAACAAATATTATGGACATTCTCTAATGATCTAACATGGATGGTGCTAAGCCAATTCTGACCCCTTGTCTTTAGTACTAAATTGTTGATCTAATCTTGGATCCTTGTCTTTATCGAAAACTATTGGTGCCCTATAAAACATCACCATTACATGCCTTGATGTCGCCTTCGCTGTTAATTTAGTGTGACAATTCATGCATTGTCCTTCTATGTCGCATTGGAAGGCAGTTAAAAGGATCCTTTGTTATTTGAAGTGTTCTTCTTCACTCTGTTTGTTCTTTTCAACATCTTCTACTCCTCATCTTCATTCTTTCTCTGACGCTGATTTGGTGGGTTCTCTTGTTGATCGCAGATCTATCAGAGGCTTCACAATTCTTGGAGAAAATCTTATTAGCTAGTCAACCAAGAAACAACATTATGTTTCTTGCCCTTTGATAGAATATGAGTATCACACTCTTTCCATTACCAATGCAGAGCTTATGTGACTTCAATCTCTACTTGTGAGCTTCGGTTCCCTCTTTCTCAGTGTCCAACACTGTGGTGTGACAATATTGGTGCAAACTTCTTATCTTCAAATCCGGTTTTTCACTCTCGAACAACATATTGCGATCGGTTTCCATTTCGTTAGTGACGAGGTTGCTCAACAACGTCAACATGTTCGTTATATCAGCTCTCAGGATCAAATCGCCAACATTTTCATGAAACCCTTGTCAGGAGCTCAGTTCATTTTTCTTCGTGACAAGCTACAAGTTCGCGATTGAGATGTCAAGCTTGAGGAGGCATATCAACATTCAATTGTCTCAGCGCAGAATCTTAAATTTTGTTAGTAAAAGAATACAAATCTGCTACATATCAACAACACACCAAATTCCTTTATGGGTCTGTATCTTATAGTTCTTAAACTTTCTACAAATACCTGAATGAATATAATACAGAAAATAAAATTCTATCATCCTCTTTTAAATATCATTACTTAATATTTAAGACAATCACATACATTCTTGTATATGTAGAGGAAGATAACACAAATAAGTAATTATATGAGTTAATTTTTCTAAAATTCCCTCAACTATAAGTTTTTTCGTATCTAATCCTAAGCTATAAATATATAAATTTTAGTCCCAGAACTTACTTTGAATTGTCAATCAAGTCCTACTAGATTTCATTCAAAATTCTGTAAAACTTTATTTTTTAATAGTTATAAAATGTCATTTTACCCTTTCATTTAAATATAGGAAAAACTATTAAAAATAAAAAAATGATGATATAATTAAGACATCTCATAATTGGTAAAAAATAATTATTACATATTTGTACCCTTACTTTGTTTTTTTGTTCTTTTTAAAATATTTTTAGTGTAGTAAGGAAGTAAGGGCGAAAATGATGTGTTATAATTATTAAAAGAAAAGTTAAAATTTGGGATGGAAGGACTTAATTGATAATTTGGAATAAGTTTAAGAACTAAAATATGTAAATGTTTAATTTAGAGTTAGATGCAAAAAAAAGTATAAATGAGAGGATGTTAGAGAAAATTATCCTAACTATATATTTGATAACTAAATAAAGCTAATACAACAAATAGTGAAGACAATGTTAACCATGATAAGAAAAAAAAACATAAATTTATTAGTTAATATGCTTCATAGTACATCAATACAATCACATACATTTTTGCAATTTATTTCTAGTGAAAAATAACATAGATAAATAATTATGTATTCGATAACTAAATAAAACTCGTACAACAGATAATCAGACAATTCAATACAAAAGTTAAAAATAAAGTTCTCATAATACAAATAACATATAAATGTGTTCCATATCTTATGGTCAGCCTAGTCATCATAAACATAACTCGAGTAGAATGT
The DNA here is from genome assembly GCA_001647135.1 of Pontederia paniculata. Taxonomy (NCBI): domain Eukaryota; kingdom Viridiplantae; phylum Streptophyta; class Magnoliopsida; order Commelinales; family Pontederiaceae; genus Pontederia; species Pontederia paniculata. Next base: position 10,327 of record LTAE01010945.1, read on the forward strand.
GGAAATACGTAGAATATCCAAGAATATTTCACCTTTGGTTTCTTTTTCAATATGTTCATACATATGATTTAGCATAAATTGAAGCATTACATGCCACAAATTCACACATTCCTCCCAATAATGTACTTCATCTTCATTTTGTTGACAAAAATCTGGTACTAAATTCCCTTGACTTAGCGATCATCCATCATATTCATAAGTTATTAACACTATCATGGAGGTATAAAATCCCATATTTTTAATATAAGGTTATCAATAGGGAAAAAGAACATGCAGACCGACTATGAGGAGTAAGAGCCTGCTTGGAAGCTTAAGAAAATCTCAATAGTTTTAAATTCCTTAAGGAAGTCATTTTTCCCTTTGCCTTTTATTCTAATGGATGGTGCATGCAAAAAGTGTCATGCATTTCATAGAATTTATCATATCGCTCTTAGGCATTTCATGCATATTTTATGTTTATTTAGCATTAAAATTGCATAATGAGTCAGTGATCTACTAAAGTTTTGGTTTTCGTGCTTTCAGGTGGAAAAGGAGATAATGTCAGCCTAATTTTGGCATCACAGTAGTTTCACAGCTGCAAAGAACTCCCTCACGGCTGCTACAGAACTCTAAATAGCATCTTCAACATCTCACGATCGTGAGCATTATCCTCACATGCGCTACATAAGCCTTGCAAACATAGCGATTATTGTCACGGGTGTGAAGTGCAAGTTAACGGCTGCTATAGAAGGGCATTCCTCGCAACGTCGTGAAATTCTATGGTTTCACGAGCGTGATGGAATCCCTCACATCCGCGACAGAGAAGTAATATACATTGCGCAACACATCTTCATGGCATTACAGCTTGCTCACGGCCGTGATGATGGCGTTTCCTCCTAATTTGCGGGTGTGAAACATATTTACGGAGCGTTAAGTTGGCCCCCACCCCAAACTTGTCACGTGCACTCGCCAAACCCTAGCCTTTGTGTTCTAGACATTATAAATACATCACAAGGTTCTTTGGAGAGGATATCACAAATGTTTTGGTAGAAATCTTATCTTAGAGAAAGAGCGAAACACTCTGGGACTCGTATGGGAAGTCAAAAGACACATGCAACTACTACTATCTTTGTTTGTATTCTCCTATTCTTCTTGATGTTTTTTGAATGATTCTCTTTTCGTACTTCTCCATATATGGAGTAACTTTATTTAGGGTTGTGTTTTTCGAACCCCTGACTTTGATCTATCTTAGTGTTTCAATTGTAGGGAATAAATTTGATAGTATTTATGCTATTATTAATGCTTTTTTGAAAGCTGTGATTACTTGTATGCTTGATGTGTTATCTGAGAGGAAGAGTATTCCATATTCATTATCTTGCTTTAGAAATAATCTAGTTTATTCCTATGCAAGAATACCGCAGCTTAGGAGAAATTGAAAGAGGCCTAAATTGCGTAGTTATCTAAGAGAAATCAAAAGAGAACTTAGTTGTGGGATCAAACTTAATGCATTAGGTCTGAGAGTATGCGAGACCAAAAACCGGGAGAGTTAGTCTTCGTGTATTTAGGGCAATAATAGTTAAATCAAGCCTAAGATATTGGTGAGTTAAGACTAGACAGATTCCTTTCACTATATTAGATTTTCCATCCTATCTTTAAGTCTAGGAGATCCTTAGTTGTGGTGGTGTAGACATGACACTGCCATACCTATCTACCTAAATTTGTTATCACCGACCATTGCATGTAATCATTCTTTCATCTTTTATTTTATTTTATTTTAAAACCATTCAACCAACTATTTTGCCAAACTATCGGTTTTGATTAGGTCTAGGCTACGATATTTCTAAGTCCCCGTGGGATCGACCTCCTCATTATTATATTACTTGCACAACTAGTATACTGATCATAAAGTAGTGGTCGCGACCACAATAGAATGTCATGGAACAAGCTTCATGGAATTTGTAATGTCCTATGCCGGAACAGATCCTTTGCGGCCACAACATTAAGGTTAATTTCGTATAAAATAATACTTTTGGTCTAGTTAATTCCAAACAAACTTCAAAGTGCATCAAACTTTTTTTTTTGAAAAGAGAAAGGATGGCTACAAATTGTAGTTGTCATCCATTTGAAGTTGTATTAATGTAAATGACATTTACAACTGTGTACGATGGAACTACGCGGTGCATGAGTTTCCCAAAATAAAACAAAAAAAATGTCCAAAAAATGAAACAAAAACTATCCAAAACCCCATTGTCTAACCAAAAACAATGCGTGGGTCAATGCTCCCCCCAAAATCGTTTGGTTGCGCTGCAACCAAATCGCCCATGTGGTAGCCAGAGATGCTGCCCACAGCCGCCGCCAGTCCAGTCTGTCATAAGTCCCAAGTGCCCGTAGCGAGTCTCGTAACCTATTTGCCTCGAAACGTCAGTGCGGGCCAGCCCCAAGCGATGCCATGTGTCTGTAGCAATGGGGCATGTGAAGAAAATGTGCTCTATGTCCTCCTCTAAAAACCCACAAAAGGGCACTTGAGGAATCAGCCTGTTGATACGTGCTAATTATGCAAATAAAATCTCTAGCAAGTGCACTAGTCGTATCAAGTAATAAAGAATGAGTAGAGTGTCGATCCCACGATGATTGTTATTATTATCAATCTAATTTCACCAACTAATAGGAGATAACAGAGTTTTATGAAAAGGATAAAATATCAAATCAAAAATAAATTTAAAACGATTGATGTCAACAAGTACTAGTCCAGGATGAATAATCAAGGAAAAATCAAATTTTATTATATCAAATTTAGTTTTGTCAACTTTTAAGAGGATTAGGATTTCCTATAGATATGACTTCCTATCCAGGATGAGCCAACTATCTTAAGCCTAAAGGATCAACTGTTCCTATCCAGGATGACAATCCTAGTAGGTAAATTGAGATGCAATAAGATGGATGCCCTAGACTATGAATTATTCCTATCCAGGATGCTAATGTCACATACCTCACACTATGATATTCCTATCCAAGATGCTATCTATGTGTGGTATGACATGTCATGAATAAAATTCAAAGATCAATTCATAAAATTTAGAGAAAATCACGAACATGTTATTCCTATCCAGGATGCTAACAGATCATGACATCAAAGAATTTATAAAAGGCATGAAGAATCACATGCATACGTATAAAAGATTGGATAAACTGAAATTAATATGAAAAGTGAGGGTTTATCTAGTTTTCCCTTTACAATAGAAATTCTCCACAAAGTATAAATCTAACAACATATATGAGAGTTCATCCTTCGAATAAGAAGATACACAAAAGATTCAGAATCAAAACTCTTAAGTAAGGTCATTGCAGCACTTCTTCACCTCTGCGTGTAGGCACTTCCAGGCTTTTAGAACCTCCCAGGCTTGAAGAACATCCCCTCTTTGAGGTTTTGAAGGCTGTTTATAGGTTAGAAGAACCCTAGACTTGGTGAGAATCATCCAGGAGAAGATCAAGCTTCAAAAGAAATTAAAACCGTCGAAAAAGGACTTGAAACAAACTTAGAATCATGAAAATACACTTTTCCCGCACATTGTCACGGCCCGTGACAGGTTTGTCACAGTCGTGACAGAAGAAAAATGGTGGAAAATGCATTGTTGTAACGGACCGTGTCAGAGGTGTCACGACCATGACCGTAGGTAAAATTTCTGGAAACTCATCTAGGGGTCATGGGCCGTGATAGTCTTGTCATGGCCGTGACAGAGGCTAGAGAACCCACCCTGGCCGTGATAGAGGCTGGAGAACCCACCCTGGCCGTGAGCTGCATTGGTCAATTGAGTTTGTCACGGGCCGTGACGTTCTGTCACTGCCGTGATAGACAGCCTTGCAAATATCTCTAACTTAAAATTGCGATTCCGAGCTCATTTTAACTCTGATTTGGATGTCATTTTTTTCATTATCTTCGTCTCTTCGTCCTCTTGCCTCGTAGACAATAAAATTACAAAATTATATAGTTTTCTATTTTTAAAATAAATAATTACAGAAAAGTACATAAAATGATGCGTGCAAAATAGAAATGAATGCAAATTGGACCAAATAGTCTATAAAAAATATGATTAATTTAGCACGCATCAAATACCCCCAAGCTTGAACTCTTGCTTGTCCTCAAGCAAAATTCTATAGCAAATGCTCAAGGCTCTTCCATCATAACATTGACCATCCAGAACCAAGACTTTCTTCATACCCTATTTCTCGTGCTCCTCACTAGTAATGCACTTTTATCTATCCTCAAGCGTCACTTATAGCTTAAAGACAAACTATAATAATTTACAGCATTAATGTTGAAAGAATGAGTATCATGGAGCTTATACTATTGAACAATGGATATTACAATGTTTGTTAACTTTTTCTTTAGTGTTCCAACAAATCTAGGTAATTGACTTAACACTTAAGTGCTTCTCCAATTTGCACAAGGTGGTCCATATAACGGGTTTTCGATCGATGGATCCCAGACCGGTTGGTCTTAGGTCATCAGACATGAACCTCTACGGATTTACTTGCCCAAACACACCCATGTTTTGAATAACACCTAATGGCTACTTCAACTCCTTTGCTCATACTTCTTTTTTATAATTTTTCTTTCAACTTTATTTTTTGCACACTAGATTTTTTTAACTTTTTCACATATATTTTTATAAGCTCCAAAGATACTCAATCATTCAATAAAAATGTTGTAAATATGTATACTCCAGTTCAATAAAGTTGAAAGAAACTTGTGGTTTATAACATCATCACTCTATCCATAGAATTCTAGACTACATTACACACAGGAGATTTGCATTCAAAATAAGGCACTCGAATTTCATAGATCATACAAGTCAACTCTAAAATATACACTTGATTAAAACAAAGACTTAAGCAAGGGTAGCATAATTTTTTCAAATTTTTATGCTGACACATCAATGCATACAACTGACTCAAACTACAGAAAGGCACATACTACTGACAATTGACTCAGGCAAAATGCATGAAATGCAAACTCCCCCAAGCTTAAACTGAATACTGTCCTCAATGTTTAAGCCTCGGCTGAGGGAGGTGACACAATGACAATTAAAAAAAATAAGCATGAAAAAGAAAAATACAACCTGACTAATCCGTCATAGTGGCTGCAAGGTAAAGAACGATCCATAATGGCTCCCCGAGCTAGTGTGATAATGGTGCATGCATCAAATTATCTTGTCGCTATTGTCCTTGTGTGCATGACTCTTCATAATAATCTCCAACCGGCATAGCTGTTCCGCTTTGATTGCCTTCAAGGTGGCCTGAAAAATCATGCTGTCAGAGTAGGAGGGCTACTGGACATGTCGTCACTATATTATAACTTTCCAAGGTGAGAACAATTTCTTATTTTTTTTCAGAAATATTTTCAAGGTGAGAACACTTTACCTTTCCTTGGATAGCTATGACTTAAATCTTATTTCTGAATGCATTACCTCTCATGAAATCTGGCTTAAGTTGTTGTCTAGCTATGAAGGGAGGAAGAATGAAGGAGATGTAATAATGGTTATAGATGACAGCTCTACATCTATGATGTCCGAAAGAGAGCTCTCCTTGTGTCTCATGGCAAATGATGAGGTATCTTCTTCACACTCGAATAATAATGATAGTGACAAAAGTGAAGAAGAAATTATTTCTGACATGAATAAAAAGTTAAATAGTATTGTCAGAAAATG